>JACXGJ010006088.1:0-35717 GCA_016801105.1 Esox niger
AGGTGTATGACCGGGTTTTAAACACTTCTGGGAGAGGTGGGACACACCAGTCAGAACACTACAAGGCAGCCATGACAGGTGTATGACCGGGTTTTAAACACTTCTGGGAGAGGTGGGACACACCAGTCAGAACACCACAAGGCAGCCATGACAGGTGTATGACCGGGTTTTAAACACTTCTGGGAGAGGTGGGACACACCAGTCAGAACACTACAAGGCAGCCATGACAGGTGTATGACCGGGTTTTAAACACAAACACTTCTGGGAGAGGTGGGACACACCAGTCAGAACACTACAAGGCAGCCATGTATGACCGGGTTTTAAACACACACACTTCTGGGAGAGGTGAACAGTCCAAAATGTCCTCAGTCTATCTGCGTGTTCTCTCTTTAATCCGTACTGCTTGTGAAATATCAACTTTTGTTTGTGTGTGCGTCTCAGGGCACGTTTTAAAAGCTCTTTTTGTTTCCCAGACCGGTCAGCTGCAGCAGCGCCTGGACAACGTGGAGAGGGACTTCATCATTTTCAACAGAGAAAGGTAGAATACTGACTTCATCATCTTCAACAAAGGTAGAATACTGACTTCATCAGCTTCAACAGAGAAAGGTAGAATATTGACTTCATCATCTTCAACAAAGGTAGAATACTGACTTTCTGTTGAGACCCCTCATTACATCCCCTGACTGGAACTTGTAGTTATTTCATTACCAATTAGTTAGTGATCAGTGGTACTTCAAAGTTTGGTCATCTTTTTGGTCTTTCATTAGTGGTTCTTGTTGTTCGGTGTTTCATTGTAATTGTATTTTGCTGTACAGTGCCCTTGGGTTTCTTGAAATGCACTTCAAAAAAGAATCCAATAAAGGTGAACCCACGTGGCACGGGAACTCGATGTTAGAACATGCTCACCTAAGAGAACACATAGTAGCCATGACGACAGAGGATGAAGAGGGCTCAGCAGGACAGATCAAGGGAACAAAATGGCAGCCTACTTGTAATAATTAACCTTGAATGTGGCCCATATTTATTTGGATGTAAACGTGAAGCTATTGTACGTAAATGTAAACGTGACGTTATTATATCGGAATGTAAATATCAAGTTATTGTATTTGAATATAAACGTCAAGTTATTGTATGTGAATGTACATTTGTTATTGTATTTGTATAAAGTAAATATTAAGTTATCGTGATGTTTATCTGTTAGGTCAAAGATGTTTGGAGCAGGATCAGAACCAACAGGCCTCTCCAAGACAGAGAAGAACAAGGCCATTGAAGACGGACAGAACAACAATGTAGATCCGGCTACCTATACATCTGGATAGAGCCCTACAGCCGGCCCCGAGTCATGTAGTGTTCCTGACCATAGCTTGTAGATCAACACTAGCCAATCCTTCACTCCCCCTCCACGGGCCAGCATAGGCACTCAGATCGACCTTTAACCCTGCCAGCCTGCCACTGCTGTAAGCCCTGACCCCTGGGCTACTGGAGCTCCCATAGAATACCCCACTGGAGAGTGAGTTAAACCTGACCTGGAACAGACAGGACTCCTTCCTCTTTTCCTATGCCAGGGACGCTGCCTCTCAGTGGGCATCCCTTTGCACGCCCTGCCCTCCCTTCACCCACCCCCACCCAGTCAGCCAGGCCCAGGCTTGCCTGCCAACCTAGAGGAAGGCCTAGACAGACAGGATACAGTCATTCTGCTGACAGCTCAGAGGAGGCGGGACACTGAGCCTCATGTTTACCAATAGGAGACCGCGCCTGCAGTGCACAGAGGCTGCACGGGCGTGCTTTTGGGTTTGCGTTACACAAAAGTAATTATGATTAGAGATAAGATAGGAGGCCGTTGGTTTCAAGACACCAACCATAGACTTGCCTTGGAAGATGAAGAGATGATATCTTGAGTGCTAGCTGCTGACTTCAGCTGTCAGGTCATGGAATCAGTCTCTCTCTGTGATAATGTTAGGCATCACTGTGCCACACGAACAAACCAAGTTGACAGGTACTTGGAAATGTGTATATATTCTTTATAGATAAATATTTCTAATCTGTTTCACTGAAAATCTTGCTTTGCACACAGTTTACCATTAAAAGGGTAATCCACCCCCAGAAACCCCAATCATGAAATGTCAATTTGGACATAACATTTTCCATTAGTGTGTATGGGGATACTTGTGTACAACACATCTGTCGGTCAATGTTGTCATGCCAAAGTACTTTATCTATTTCATTTAGTTTGCTCAAACTACACTGCGTTAGTTTAATATCTATTGTTCATTTAACTACCCTAAAGCAAAGCACTTCACTGTCACCCTTCCTGCAGACTTTTGTTGCATGTTGCCAAAGCAACTTCACAAATACAGCTTTAATTGGAAAAGTGATCTCTTGAACGAGTTGAAGAGTTTTGCTCCTTTATTGACAGTGAAGATTGCTTTTATATAATTTTACAAGTATTTACTGTCTTGTGAAAAATAACGACATGAGCGTTGACTTTTATTTGTTTTCTAAATTTGGACACATGGATATTTTAGATTAATTACAACCCCACTCATTGATAAAGGTAACCCAATTTAACAAATCACATTTAAAAAAAATACTTTGAAAACTATTACTATGCAATTAAAATTACCAGAAATGCACTTTCCTAATACAGAAATTGTTAGTACCCTCCTACCTTTAGCATCACATAGATCATGCCAAGGACCTAAGACCTATCCAAGGGCCTCAGAAGAAAAGTTATTGATGCCATGAGTCTGGGAGGTGTAGCGAACCCATTTCCAAGTAATTTAAATTATTTTATATTTATATTATAATTATATTCTTCTACAGAATGTAAAGAACACTGGCAATCTAAATAGGACAAGTCATCCCATGAAAAAATCTGCCCAAGAGCTGACCAAAAGATGCTCATGGAAGTCTCAAAGTAGTCCTGGGTCACATCAAAGGATCCATAGGCCTCTGCTCTTAAAATAGAATATCAAGTCACAACTGAAACTTGCCACACACCACTTATTATTGAAACAATGAAAAGAAGAAATTGAGGGTAAAAGCCCAAATCTCATTCCTGTCAAATTGTTGTGGGATACTTGCAGAGAACTGTAAAGAAGAGTTTATTCCCAGTCGATGATAGACAACTATACAAAGTTATACATAAAAGTATGTGGACACCCAAACATCACAACTATATTAGCTTGTCGGACGTCCCATTTCAAAACCATGTCCATTCATATGGAGTTGCAGAAAGAACAGCCACCACACTTCTGGGAATACTTCCATGTGATTTTGTAGTCTCTGTGGGAATTTGTCCCCATTCAGCCAAAGGAGCATTTGTGAGGTCAGGCACTAATGTTGGATGAGAAGGCCTGGCTCACAATCACTGTTCTAATTCATCCCAAAGGTGTTTAATGGGATTGAGGTCAGGGGTCACATCAAACCAGCCTATATGCACCCCGCTTTGTGCACAGGACCACAGTCATGCTGGGACAGGAAAGAGCCTTCCCCAAACTGTTACCACAAAGTTGGGAAGTACCCAATTGTCTAAAATGTCTTTGTATCTAGTAGCATTAAGATGACCCTTCACTGGAATTACAGGGCCTAGCCCAAACCTTGAAAACAGCCCCAGACCATTAACCCTCCTCCACCCAACGTTACAGTAACCAGTATACCTCTGCCACACCCAGATTCATCCATTAGACTGCTAGATTGTCCAGAGTCCAGGGTCCGTGTGCTTTATACCACTCCAGCAAGTGCAGTTTGGAACTCTGTGGTAAGGGATGCAACCGATGATAGACGATTTTTACGCGCTTCAGCATTCAGCGGCCTGGCTCTGTGAGTTTGTGTGGTCCACTATTTCGTGGTTGGGCTGTTGTTGCTTTTAGATGCTTCCACTTGAGAATTATAGTGGCCAGGGCAGATCTAGTAGGGTAGAAATTTCACCAACTGACCTGTGACAACGGTGGCATACTATGACATTGCCACGTTAAAAGTCGTTGAACTCTTCGGTACGGTATTTTTGTCAATGGAAATTTCATGTATGTGTGCTGGATTTTATGCACCTGTGAGCAATGGGTGTGGCTGAAACACCTGAACTCAATAATTAGCAGGGGTGTCCACATATTTTTTGTCATATAGTGTATTTCAGCCAAACTGGGCGAAACCAGCTATTGAAGCTAATAGCGTGGTTATTTTTTCTGCACTATGAAAATGCATTTCTGTTGATGTTTTTTTATGAATTAAGACTTGCAGAGTATTATTATTCAGTATAATTTGTTAAATTAGGCTACATATGTCAATAGCGTGGAAGTGAAGATTCCATATCGATATGTCCAAATATGTAAAGAACTAAAAAACATAGACACCCTTCCTGGTGGTGTACTTACCTTCTCACATGACTGCAAATCCTTCACATGCTAATATTTTGGCATAAAAATGTAACCAGCAAGCCTTGGGCAATTGCCTTGTTTTCGTAGTCAACATAAGTCATAACATTCAGTAACACATTTTTCACATGTTGATTCTTGTCATAACTATTAAATACTAAAACACATATGACAAGATATATTGTTCTCACATGTTTGCTTTGTTTAGCAATGTAAATCACAGGAACGTCTGGATTTGGGTGGATTATCCCTGTCATTTGAACATTTATGCACAAAGCTCTTCTGGTTTTAGAGGGGTGCCTTAGACCTTCTCTATGGAAACATGCTGGGTTGCACACAGTGATGATAATATAGGTCACTTGATGTATATCACCATCCTGTTTGTCAAAATGTACTTAATGAAAAAGCTTTTGCAATATTTTGACCCTCTTTAATTCCACCAAAAATCTTATCCAAGGCTTTTAGCTGTCAATGCTCATCTTTTGGCACCTTTACAGAAAGAAAAGTTGGTACAGACACCTCAAGGTTTTGTTGTCCAAGGGCCCAATGAAGGCAAAGTTATAAAATGAGTACTGTATTTTGTTTGCTAATTGTTGTCACTGTGTTCTACTACCTGGAAATGTGGTCAAATAGCAATTATGAAAGGTGTGCCTTAATTTAGTATTTAATTTAGGACCTCAGCCTTTATCACAGTTTGTGCTTTATTACTGTGCTTCTTTTCAATAGCAGGAACACTGGTGAATTTTTCAAAATTCACAGGAGTTACCTAACTAACTGCTCATTGTGTGTATTTAATAAATGAAAAGAACTGTGGCCTTAAGTGGATTCAGCAACAGTTGGAGGCAATGCATTGGATAGAAAACACAGAAAAACCTACTGTAGTTGTAAAAGAGAAAGAGTTGTGTTAATCTCCTGTACAGAGTGCCTTGGGGTGGCCACCAGCGTAGCACAGTGGGTAGAGGCTGGATATTCTCCAGTCCTATGACCTGGAGCTGTACTGGTTAATGTGGATGTGAACCCTGCTATATCAGATCTTCCTAGAAGGGGAGTCAAAATTGAACCGATCACACCATTTACTCTCTGTGGAAGAACATCATCCGCCACTGTAGCGGACCAGCCCCAGTGGGCGGGCCGTACTGAAAGGACAGGAGGATGAAAACAAAATGGTTTTGGTTCTGATTCGTCTGAGGTGATGAGTTAGCTCAGAATACTTCAGATGGTGAAAGCCAGAGATTTGGATTATCAGGATTCACGGTTGATGTTGTGTTTTACTAGCGGTAACAGGAGATTAGATGGATGACTCTAGAATTACTGATCGTGGATTGATAAGCAAATGCATTTCAAATACATGGCTTCAAACAAGCCTTTTCTCAACTCTGTGTGTGTTGTTTGGTCAATTTTCTATGATGTACTGCAATTACACACTGTCACCTAGTGTCCGTGAGTGGTAGTGATCCTGTGTTGTTCAACAGTTAACCTTGGTAAAAAGGACGGTTTATTTTGTCCCTGCCAACAGTAGACTGGGAAAACAGAATTCAGTTGTAGTTAGATGTCAAAGATGTGAAATTAAATTCAGTGTTTACAAAAATCCGTTCCCATTTATTTATGTCTGTCTGTGTTAATCCAAGATATTTCAAATAAAGCTGAAGATGCTGTCAAGACTCAGGTCTGTTACCATGGTGTTTAGTTGTATTTTGTGGTACATCCAACTGATAACGCACCATAGTGTGTAGTTGTATTTTGCGGTACATCCATCTGACTAGTCACCATAGTGTTTAGTTGTATTTTGCGGTACATACATCTGACAACGCACCATAGTGTTTAGTTGTATTTTGTGGTACAATCTGCTCTCTCATCTTTCATGTGTTTGCCTTTGGCCAGGTTGACATATCTGGTTAAATGACAGTGAAATATACCAAAAATAAACACAAAACACATTCCAAACTGGATTTTGATTGTGCTGTGTGTGAAGGCTGGCATTTGTAGCTGTCTACAGACAACATATAAACAAGTCTTTAGCTATTAGCTGGTGCTCTATATCTGTGCCGATCTTGAACACATTAAGGTTTTCATCACTATGAACCAAAGGCCAAGCCCAAGAACATTGTCCTAAATCAGAGCCAGACACTGCATTGTTTGGGAAAGGCACACTGAAGAATGCTACCCATCTGAATAGGCTCAGCACAGCAACCCCAGAATACCCATTCAATCAAGTGTTCTTCCGCTGGAACAGGAAGAATATATCCTCAATTCGTTATTCTGGGGTGTTTTCATGAGAGGGCACTGGGGCGCCAACCCCCCCATCCAGATTTAGCGTCACTGTTTGTTTTTACACACCAGGATGGTGAGCTCACCAAGTCATTTGGAGGGAACAATTTTAGCCACTGTTTCTTTTAGTCAGTCACACTGTATTCTTCAGCGCTATATATGAGCTGAGGTCATGTCACAGTGTACTTGTGCCTATGCTGAGTGTAAGTCAGAGTTCTGTCCACCCCTCATTATTTCTGAGCTCCTCCATCACTTAGATAAACAGAGGTTTTGTTCAGAGCAACAATGGCCAAAGTTGTCAAAAAAAGGTTTCTCTCCAATACCAGTGGACAAAAAGGTTTTTGCTTTAGGCTGTTTCTGGTTTATCCTCTGCCCTGGTACTACAGGCTGTCTAATTGTTTTAGAGCTTGTAAGAGAGGAAGTCAAACCTGGAATCCTTGAGTTCAGGATTTACCGACATGACCTTGAGACCCAGACTGTGTTAGGGCTCCTGCCGATATCAACAGTGTGGATTCTGTCTCTGATCTTGGTCTAATCTCCAGTGATTTTCTTCAAAGATGGAACAGGGTGATATTGCCTGTTAATAAAAGGTGCATGAATCATGTGGCTTGCCTATTCACAGCAACTCTGACTTGGACAACTGTTCTCCAGATCTTCTCGAAGACAAACCTCGCCTCACCCTTGTGGTAGAGTGAACTTGACACAGCACTTTTCCACATTCACAGGCTAATCTGGGAGTATCCATCAATGAAATATGCTCTTGATAGAGCCAAGTTAAAGTCGAGCTGGTGGATCATGTAAGATAAGGAAAACGTCTTCTTTGTGGAATTTCTTCTCAATGCGTTTCTCCACACTCCCCCTACACAAGGTCATCTGTTATAAATCGAAATAACAAATAACTGACCACTGACAGCTAGATTAGATGGGGAGGGTGTGTGTACATTGCCAATAAGTCCTTGTGAACTGGCTGTTGGGAAAATAATGTACACTATCCTCCAGCCCAGACTGAGATTTTGTTTTATAGAGGCAATTGTCTCAGACTGTAATAATTACAGCCATCAAAAGTGATGTCATGAGACTTAAACTGGCCATAAACCATAACAATAATAACCAACCACTGACAGGTCTACTGCCAGACTTTACAATAGGCCTGAAAATAGGAAATTCCTATAACAATGGGAGTGTTAACCCAGAATGGTGCAGAATTTAATAGAAAAGCAATTATACCGAGAACTATCACAGTTCTACACATTTCCTTCACACCTATCACATTCTTATGAAGTTCTCACCATCATGCTTTATTATCTATATTATTACTCCCTAGTAGAGAAACATTTATTAAAAACGTTTTTTTAAACCCAAAAGTGACAGCCAGTCAGTTGCTCATGTTTATTCAGGACCAGTTCATACCACATAACACCTCAATGTTTTTTGGACCTGCCGTTTCTGGGTTTTGATACAACAGTAAAAAAATACATAAAAACAATAACATAGATCAAGTCATACTAACATAAATATAATCAACACTTGGATTGCTTGGACTTCCACATCATCACTTAGTAAAACCCAATTACTTCTTCATGACCTATTCTTCATGATTGGGATAGCAAAAATAAAGCCACCCTCATCCTCGCCTCATTCTAAAAAAACATAATTCCCTTGTCTGTCCTGGGACAGGTAGGCAGACCAGGAGAATATAAAAAAATTCTGAGAGTTAACCAGGGTAAAAAGCCTGTCTGTTTTCCCCTTGTTGTTAGTAACCGAGCCAAGAGCTCTCAGTCAGGTCCAGTACAGCAATGTGGAGACTCTCTGGGAGTACTGCGATTTAAAACAGCACAACGTCACGCTTCCATGTGACCTTGTTGAATGCAGAGGTATCATGTCTGCTGCTACAGAACCAGAGTCCACAAAACGCTAAATAAATCTGAGGTGCATTACTGTTATTTCAAAGCAGGTTTTTTACTTTTATCACTTAATGTTTTCTTTATTCGTTAACGGTCACAAAGCCCCTAATTACAACCTCACGACTCAGGCCATGGAAGTTGAGCTTGGTTTTACTACTTGTGCAAGGGTTCATTTTTTTGTTTTTACCACCCAGATGACTTGCTAAACGGTATATGTATAGGAACAAGCATTAAGTCTGAAGCAAATGCAAAAGATGGTTTCTCACATCATAATCTACAGCCAGGATGGAGCGGAGCGCAGGGGATAAATAAACATGATAACCATTTCTACCGTATAATCTGTATCAACAGAAATGTTTCTTCTTTTTAGTCAGTAAGTCATTAATGCCTTTCACGCCCAGGGAGGCAGCGACAACATCATCCACAAAGCTACATCACATCTACCATACATACTCACAATGCCACCTAACAGTAATGGACATTACTGCATGTTATTATTACATCGCTAGGGGACAATATCTGCAGACTAGTACGCAAAAAGGGTGACATTGAAAGCCAAACGTGATGGAAGAAAAACTAAAGCGTTGCTCTGAGAAATTCAGTATTACTTTTCCTAGGGAACAGGCATCTGTCGGAGCTGGTTGTGACAGCTGTCTTGAGGTTAATTTATTGGTATATTACTGGATTCAGAGAAGTGCCTAAACTGTCAATTAGAAAAACGACTAACATTGACAGTAAAGGAGAGTTGTCCTAATATATCACGTGTATTCTGATTATGACCGCCATTCTCATTTTATTTAAGAGCACACATTTATTGAGTAAAATATTTCTCAACTTACTTTCAGTCAATATGTAGTTACAGATCAACAGTTCCCTAGGAGGAGAAATACTGTGAAGCTTGAAGACGTCTTAGCAGGTAGAATGAGGCTGGTAAGGCATGAGGGTTCAGTGTTTTGCTCAACTCTTAACTTGTTTTAACTAATCATGTCTCCGTCTTCTCCCAGTGGCTGTCGTCATCTTCTGACTGGTCTCTCCCCGGTTCACCCTCTTAGCTGAGGGAGGTGATGTTGGAGCGTCCGCCGGGGGGGACTACGATGCGGCGTCCCGCTGGTCGGATGGGGAGGTCCTCTGTGGTAGGGGGACCTAGCAGACAAACAGGATTTAGTGATATCGCTTTAAGTGTGTTGATTGCGATCCTCTGCTGTTGGGGGAGATCGAGCCAAACGGTAACTTTATGTTTTTGACAACCTGCTTTGCTTGTGCTATAAGCTTTGAAGCGTCTGGTCTTTTTCTCAGGTCACTTTAGATTGAGTTGTCCTCTTTAGGAATCAATGGAATTCAATAGTATTGTAATTAAAGCATTATAGTACCAAATTGCATGTCTTTAATCAGTCTTTTTTTGTGGAGACAATAATAAAATCATTCTACTTTTTATAAATCTTTTGGAAAATGTAATGTTGTATTTATACATTTGTAGATGTAGTTCGCATATTTTATTACATATAAAATGTCTTTTTTATAGGGAAGCAATGGTGTCGTAGCACATACTACCATACTTAGTATCTCTAGTTGTGTCAAAGCAAGTTAGCATTAGCTTGTGAAAAAATATTGCTAACTTATTTCATAATGCACACAAACCAATCAGGCAACCGATGTCCTCTGGCGACACCTAGAATAAATACCTTTCGAAACGCCAGTTGGGATTACACCTGGATTAAATGTACATATAAAACAATAAGAGATAGGCCTACTATCTTAAGAATCACAATGGCTCCAGGCACATGACTCGTTCTGTGAACACGTGAATTATGGCATGTGCGGGAAGTAGGAGACCGTATTTATTCCCAGAGTATCTAGCCCTGTAGAGCAACAATGGGATTATCTCAGAAGCCAGAGGGAGAGAACAGTCTAGGTCTCTATTATGAACGTACAGCCTTGTGAAGGACTGCAAGCTCTCTGGAAGGGATGGAGAAATTAGACCACGGTCATAGGGAAACCCGTTTCAGTGCTGGTCTCTTGCACCAATGCATCACAGCACAACTATTCCAGTTAAACTATTGTTTACTCAGCTTCTTCCTGGAAGGTTGAACTCCGTAATAAAAGCTTGCGGTAATAAAACCTTGCAGATGTACAGTATACGACCGGACTGTCACTCCACTCAACCAGTCTCTGAAATTGGTTATTTGAATAATGCTATTTTAGATAAATGATCATCAGCTTCAGTCAACATTTTAATCAGACAGTCTTTGTTCTGTCTAATGAAGCATAAGAGAGTAAAAATACCAGATGTCTGGACAGAAATCCCAGAGCACGAGGAAGGGTGAGGTAAAAGGTTAATTTAGGCAACCCTTGTTTCTAAGAAACCATAAAATGAGACATGCGACCAAAAATATAGTAAGAGGTCATCATTTGATGCATTTCCCTGAAATTGCTGCAAAACATGAAATTTACGAAGTCAAATTTCATGTGCATTGTTATCAAGTAGGTTTTAGAATGCTTGAGTCAACAACAACAACAATTATGAATGCTTTTAACATTTGTCAGTGATTTTGAGTAAGCTGGGTCAGTGGTCACCATACTTGACAATTTACTCAGTTTCATGCTTAAAAGCGGAGTGGGGGCGGGGACAGGTATTGAACCCTGGTCTTGGGGACAGGTATTGAACCCTGGTCCTGGGGACAGGTATTGAACCCTGGTCTTGGGGACAGGTATTGAACCCTGGTCCTGGGGACAGGTATTGAACCCTGGTCTTGGGGACAGGTATTGAACCCTGGTCCTGGGGACAGGTATTGAACCCTGGTCCTGGGGACAGGTATTGAACCCTCGTCTTGGGGACAGGTATTGAACCCTGGTCCTGGGGACAGGTATTGAACCCTGGTCTTAGGGACAGGTATTGAACCGTTGAACCACTGCTCTGCACTTTTTGTGGAGTTTAATTCAAGGGGTTCCATAACATGTTAGTTGATCTGGATGAATTACTCAAATATTTCTGAATAATAATACAAAATAGTTCAGAGATCCTTTTATGCACAAGGGACGGAGGATGGATTCACTTTGAAAACTGCCAGACAACCCGCTGTTATGTTGGAGCGTTATTGAATATTTTAATAAGTAAGAAGAGTAGCATACAACACCTTGTTCTGGCTGCTTGCAATGACTGTGATTGAAATGTGTGATGACAGAATTCACAAAACAAAAATTATTTACAGGGACATTAAAAGTATCATTTAGGTTTGGTGTGCACTCGTAACATCACTGTAGGAAAGTTAATTTCTTGAGAGGTTTCAGTTTGATGCTATGAATGATTTCACATTCATAATTCGATCATTAGGTTATATAATTTCTGTAAATTCATCAATATACCAACAATACTCATATCTGAAAAGCTAAATCATTGAACCTGTGCTTACTATAACCCTTTATTAGCTTTTATTTATATGGGAGGTAACATGACGTTCTTCTTGGAACCATTTTGATAGATTTTCATATGTTTTGGGGAGTATGCCCAGACCCCGCAAAATGAGGCTTAGCCCCCCACATGATTTTTCTAGTGATGGAATTGTATACATTTTGGTTAGGATTTGAACTGTGGAAGATTGCTAGTTTAAGTACAAAACAAAAATGGAACGTGGGTATATCTGAAACTCAGAGGAAAGAAAAGCAATACATTATACAAATGAAATATAATAATGTGCACTTAAGAAACGTCTTTAGTAAAGTTGTTGAGAAGCAGAAGGTTGAGAAGATGGATAGATTTGAGATTAAAATAAAGGGAGCTGCATCACAGCCTCAAGCAAACTGAGGAATACAGTTATGAACCAGGTCCAACAGCAGCTAGCAGCGTAGTTTTGTAACTCGCAGGTATGTTTTGTTGTAGCCTAATGACAAGTTTCGGTTCATCATGGTACATAAAACTCAGGTCTACTTTGGGGAGAATTGTATTAAATATGAATATTATCTGCATCTATCTTTTAGTTCATAAATCAGGTAGCAATAGTAAGATTTTAGAGGCGGAGGGGTAGGCCACTAAAGTTTGCACCCATGTGAGAGAAAGCTAAGCTCCGCCCCTGCTTCATTGATTTAATTTAGATTCAACTTTATTGTCATTGAACTGTACAAGTACAGTACAAGGAAATACAGTCGACAGGAAATTGGAAATAGTTTCTTTCAGATCAGAACCCATGATAAAGCAGCTGTTGGCTACGAATTTCCTAACAGAAACATGGTAGAACGCATGTTGCTGGCTTTTGCTTGGCTCTGCCCACCTCCTCTCCTGGTTTCGGCTCAGTAGGCTTCATTAGCCTTCATTAGCCTCTTATTACCTTTCATGGACAGATTACGTAAACATAAACGGCAACATAGATCTGTCATGAAACAACGATTAGTGATTAGAGATAACAAGCGGTATTAGTCCTAATGCCTGTGACAGATTCCAAATCTGCAGGTGTTAGCATCTCTACAACTTTGCCTGGCAAGGTTAGATTTGGCGCACAGACTTCCTTGCATATTGAGTGAGAGTTTGAAGCTCCTCGTTCCGGTAACAATGTCGGTTCTTAAAACATCTGGACCCAGAATTTACTGACCAATTACGCAGTTACTTGAGTTCTCCAGTTAACTGAGATTAGTCTCCCATTGGCTTCCACAGCCAATGGCCTATTTTAGCTGGGTGGCTTTACTCCTTGCTTAAAACGCCAGAAGTCATGTAGAGGCAAAAGTGCATGAGTTTGAGTATTTCTGCATTTCATCTAAAACGATCAAAATAAAATAAAAACTGCAAAAAAGGCTCTAATAGGGGAGAAGATACATACTGTAGAAAGTCATGTCAACAATTCACTAAAGCCCTTTTATGAGTATAGAAGCAAATAACAAGACTACACATTGATGTAAAATATATATATCTCTGCCGCAGACAACTGGTGACAAAATGGAAGTGTGTGTGAAAAAATTGGTTATTATTCTGCATGTAGGCGTACATTAATTATATACAATACTGCATAACCCCATTCCATTAATTAAGCACAGTCCAAGCAGTAGCACCATCGGCTGTCACGGTACAACAGCATTTACTCACGTTCTCACGGATCAGCTGACTGTACTGGCAATGAGGTGAGCATAAAAAGGCTATCTGTTCAAAACTGTAATGTTTATATGTTTATATGAACAATATAATTCAGTGTCTATCACCTTGTTAGAAACAATACCGTATTTCCCTGAATGACATGGGGTTGAATGGAAAAAACACTGTCCCTGCTGCAAATTTAATTTAGATGTACAAAGATATGACAAGAAAGAGAGAGAAGTCTGTGCAAAGCTGAAAGTAATCAAATCAATGAAAAATTGAACAAATAGCAAAGCCTTGAGAAACATAAAGAGCACTGTCTGGAAGTACCAGGATGACCTGAGGACAAATGGATTGTGCAGTGTGCATGTTATCACAAACAAATTGGGAAATAGCGGTTTCAAATTCGATTGCGCTAGAATGTCAGAATTCACCTGAAGGCTGTTTTGTCTTCCGTGGACAAACAGCGGTCAGCCGTGGCGACATATCGCGTGTGAGACGTCTTGTGATACGCCTGTCTCGACTGTGCGTTCACGGGTGCAAGCGTGCGCGTGTGTTTGCAAGCGTGCGTGTGTGAACAGGTCACACTGTATACTAAATTTAGACCGAAACACATGCGTGTATTTATGCGTGTCTTGGTACTTCCTATGACAGACAGAGACGGGGATGCTGATGGGTAAATTAAAATGTTCCTGAAGCTCACCGCGTTGTGCAGGGTTACCTGCTAAGCTGAACGCCGAGTGGTGGAGGTTCCTGACGGGCTGCTTGGTCGGGGATGTGCGGGCAGACGCTGAGGGTGTCCCACCGCGAGACAGGGGTGAGAAGTCAGAGACTGGGCCATCATACATGCCCCGGGGAACTGCTCGTAGGACCGCCAGCTTGGGGGGAGGAGAAGGAGAGAGAGAGAGAGAGGGAGAGAGAGAGAGAGAGAGAGAGAGGACGAGAGAGATTAATATCATGGGGTTGTTTGCGAAAAGGTTTGAGTCTGAATCTAAATGCATATTTTACCCTGAGATTAAGCACTTCCAGATGTACGGACACGTAGACACAGGGCAGGCAAAGACACAGTGTTCTCAGTGGACGAGCCAGCATCTGTCCTCTATCTTAAGATCGTGTCACTAAGGAATCCCTGGAAGCTAGGAGAATATGCTTAATAAAGCCAAAATGATCAGCACGGATATCACCAAGAAACCTCTACAGAAAAACCTCTATTCTGGTTATAAGCGAAACTAACTAGCAGGGTATCCCATAAAAGCAGGACACAACTCATTTAAAATAACTCATTATGCTGGACTGGCCACTGGAAAAACCACACTTTAATTTATCTTTAGGAGTCATTGAACCACTTCACTGCAACATCATAGCCCTGTAAAACCCTCACATATAGCCACACATTTCAGTGCCCCAAATGCTGATCATCTGAATACCATCTGAATATCATCTGCATACCATCTGCATACCATCCGAATACCATCTGAATATCTTCTGAATACCATCTAAATACCATCTGAATACCATCTGAATATCTTCTGAATATCTTCTGAATATCTTCTGAATACCATCTGAATACCTTCGGAATATCATCTGCATACCATCTGAATACCATCGGAATATCATCTGCATACCATCTGAATACCATCTGAATACCTTCTGAATACCATCGGAATATCTTCCATATGGACGATCTTCATGACACTGATTAAAGTGAGCACGCTAACGAAGGAGATGCTGATGGGAGAGTTGCTGGTGAAAAAGTCAAATATAACTGTCAATGTAAAATATAACCCATGTCAGGGACGCTTAGAGCTACAACAGGGCAGATATTAAAGTATGTAACGCAATGGAGAGGAACCCTCGAAGCTGACATAACACCACAACCTCCCTTTCTCCCACACATCCCCACCCCCTCTACCCCCTCTCCGTTCTCCGTTCATTTCCTACGTTCATGTCTGTCTTCCTTCGGGATACAGAAGATCACCCAGAGAGGTGGTTTCAAAGCTATTATTCCATTTTCTGGCATTTCCTATCTGAGTTACACTATCCGATAGCTATTTTTATACTGTGCCTTCCAACTGAGAAAACAGCTCTCCTATTATGTCCACAAAGCCCAGGCGCAGGCTTCCAACCCATAATGCATTGCGTTCATTGCTGGCACTAGTGCAACATCCCGAGAAGACAGACATCCTTTGTGTACAGTACGTCTCGGTGTTATAAACAGCTAAGCATTCTAAATGCAATCCGTCCCCTTGAAAACATTGTTTGGGGTTTCCATCCCGGTGTGTGCATTGAGATGGATAGTGGGTTTGATTCTTTGTGGCGCGGGCTGAACCTCAGCAGCAGTATGCATTTGTGTACAGATATCCTGTCTTCAACACAAAGGCGCAATGACATCTTCCATGTTTCTGGGAGTTGGTTGGACCATCTCCGCTTTACATCAGATTAGTCCTGATTAATCCCTAACCACAGGGAAAACGGTTCCAGATGTCTCCAATGTACGATGCTCTCAGACCGTTCATCGTTTACGTTGGCTCAGTATCACATATTATCACACGTCAAAACAATCCGCCAAATAGGTTATTACGAAACCCAACTGAAGCGCTGGGAATATGTTAATTTGGAAGTGAGAAAATGTTTAGGTACAGTTGGATCGTGTTGCATACAGGCAGCAGTAAAGGGGCCGATGATTTTACCTGCTTCCTGGCCTTGACACGCTTGTAAGCGTAGTCTGGGAAGGGGGTGCAGGGAATGAAGCGCCCCACTCCGGTGGCCACGTGCAGGTTCCCGTCCTCGAGCACCAGTTTCCCCTGGCAGATCACCACCGAGGGGCCTCCACGGAGCTCCATGCCCTCGAACACGTTGTACTCAGCAGCCTGAAAAGCACACATTCAGCAGGCCCGTTATATGACTGCAGGCCGACGTTCCCCGACAGATGGGACCGCACTCACGTTAGCGCACACACAGGGTCGAAGACATTAAGCCAAAACTGGATGTAGGGTTTCTCGATCAGTGACGGAGGCGGGCCAACAACCGAGAATTGTGAAATGTCAGTGTGAAACGTTATCAAGCCTGTTCCACGTGGTTGCGCGTCTACAGCCAGCCGTTCCTTGTGGCACTCGTAACTGTTAAACGTTAACCGTTCACAAGCACAGCACAGTTAATGCAGCTGCGTGCCTTTTCAGGGGCTCAACACTGTCTCTCCTCTCGGGCGGTGTTGATCTGTGCAAACGACAGTACAGCGATACAGAAGGAACCGGCTCCAAGACAAGGTCAAGTACGGAGAACATATCCAAATCTGATTTACTAATGTGGTATTAGCTGGCTCCTCATCTTGATTAATGTGTCGGGCTTACGCATTTTAGAGTTAAATAAGTTTACATTAAAACAACTGTGTGGACTTTATAAACAAGCCTCCTGGCGAACTCCGAAACAGGAACGTAAAACAAACCTCCTTTGGAACTCCAAAACAGGGACTTTAAAACAAACCTTCTGGAGAACTCTGAAACAGGGACTTTAAAACAAACTTCCTTTGGAACTCCTAAACAGGGACGTAAAACAAACCTCCTTTGGAACTCCAAAACAGGGACTTTAATACGAACCTCCTGGCGAACTCCGAAACAGGGACTTTAAAACGAACCTCCTGGCGAACTCTGTAACAGGGACTTTAAAACAAATCTCCTGGTGAACTCTGAAACAGGGACTTTAAAACGAACCTCCAGGCAAACTCTAAAACAGGGACTTTAAAACAAACCTCCTGGCGAACTCTAAAACAGGGACTTTAAAACAAATCTCCTGGCAAACTCCAAAAAAGGGGCTTCAAATCAAACCTCCTGGGAAACTCCGAAACAGGGACTTCAAAACAAACCTCCTGGGGAACTCCGAAACAGGGACTTTAAAACAAATCTTCTGGGGAACTTGGAACAACAGGGGTTCTAAAATGCGTAAGCCTGACATTAATTCAGACGAGGAGTCAGCTAATTCCACTGAACTAAATCACATTGGATATGTTCTCTTTAAATCATCCTGGTCAGAGGCTACTCCGGCCCAGGTTGGACAGCGGGCCCAGGTTGGCTGGGGAAGGGGGAAATCAGGAGGCTGGTTGGCGAGCGGGAGGCTGGGCAGGCGGGCAGGTCGTCTCCGAGGAGATGAGACCATGGCTCTGCCTTGATTAACAACATGTGTGCGAGAGAGAAACACGCCTGCTCCTCCCCCTCATCCCTCATCATCCAGCGGGCCTGTTCCTCAGACGCCTCCATTTGGCATCTAAAGACAAACAGCTGCCATCGAACAGCTGGCGCTAATGACTCTGAACGTCACTCTAGCTACGTTCTCCCTCTCTCTAGCACTTTCTCTCTTCCTGCCGCTCTACTTTCTTGCGTCCTCGGTTGTTCACTCTGTTGCATTCCCACTTTCTTTTCTCCTGCCACTCTGTTCCTCTGGCCGTTGTTTTGTCTCTCCCAGTAAATGGTCGTTTGCATTCTGTTGCCCCTCTCCTATTCTCTGTGGGTTCCTGTGCACGCACACCCTGCTGTTAAAGTGCGTTCCAGATTATTCAGGCCAGGACAGGACATTAGGCTCCAAGTCTGCCAAGTGGGATGTCATAACCCGGCCCTCTAAGCAACAACACCATCAAAGCCAAGAAGACTGAGACTTTGAGACTTGGGTAACTGGGGACCTTTTATTTGCTACAGAGGAGGGAAATAAAGATGAAAAACTGTAAAGCACTTAAATGCTGTGTACAATAGATCACTGTGCCCATCATTAACATGGACAGGAGACCCCTTCTGATGTTCCATGTTCTAAGGGCTACAGGCAGGAAATTAAAAGGTGACATCATTCTGTAAGAACCTTGAGTCTCGCAGGATCGTTTCCACATATGGAAAAGCCATCGAAAACTCATCCAATCTCCAGGTTTTTCTCTCTTTCTCTAACCAGTAACAGATAGCACTAGTGGTTAGAGAGCTGGGCAATAAACTGAAAGGTCACTGTTTAAGACCGAAAAGGTAAAGATGCAATTGTTGTGCTCCTGAGCAAGTCACTTAACTCTAATTGCCCTTGTTAGTCTAGATAGGGGCATCTGCTAAATCAGAAAATTGTGCTTTTTGCTCTGTATTTCTCTCAGTCTCTCAGTCTCTGTGTCTACAGGAAGTGAACAAGGCTTGATTTCCTGAGCAGACACTTCCTGTTTTAACCCTCTGCTAGACGTTGTGGACTCCGGTGAGATTCCCGCATCATTTCCTGCCCTCGTGAGGAGAGACGAGAAAGAATACCCATTTTCCAGTTGGGTGCTACTGCTAGCATATATAGCTATCAAAGACATTTAAGTTTGTTTATATGAAGGATTTTGCCTTCCAGTATTGAGACTGTGTTCTGGGGCTTATGTACAAAAGCATGTGTTCATTCATCTAATAAAAACAATTTAAATCATTTGGAAATTTAAAATAATTGTTTACTTATGGGAGGCAAGTTTCATTTTGAGAAACTGAAAGGTCACTGAAAGGTCACTGAAAGGTCACTGAAAGGTCATTGAAAGGTCACCGGACATTCACTGCTTTTTTCCTCTCTCCTTCACTTCTCTGCAAAATATAGTTTTCTTCGCAGCAATGACCAGCAGATTTCAGCAGGCCTGCAACAATGTGTGTGTCAGCACAGTGATGGTGGCAACAGACCCTCTTCGTCCTGAGTTGCTACAGTGATCTGACTGACATTGGGAGATCAGATGGCTCAGATTAAATCTCCAGTGGACTAGAAAGTTGCAGACTTGTGAGGCTAGAATATTGAGTACCATACAGGGGCAACCTGACATTGAGGTATTTAATTGGTGTGCTCTGTTCTCATGCACAGGGCTTGTTTACATTGCGTAAAATGTTCCAAGACTTATCGAAGAAGATTTGAGACGATAGATTGTTTGGTTTTGTAAACTTACAAACAGCAATAGCTCAAGATACCACCATCTGAGGTAGCATGAACTAAATTTAGGTGAAAGCCCTACCAGAGGTTGGCGAGTGTGAATTCAACTGGGTCAGAACTGTATCAAGTTTCTATTCAGCACGTACTCATATTGCTAAATTTTCCTGTGATGCCCCAATCCTGCGCGGCAGGTCTTAAAAACATGCCTGTGTAAATCCAAACGTGACGGAAATGATTGTGACCACTTAGTCTATGTAGCGTTTCATTCTCTCTTGTAATGTAAACATGCATTTAGTGCCCTCGATGATGTTTTAGTTTTTTAACGCTTGAATTTGATTACTTGGGCAAACACCACGTGAACAAGTGAACGTTATTCTTCCTTCGACATCCGACCTCCTACCGAGTTGTGTGTCTTGGCTGTGACGGTACGGACGGTGTCTGGGTCCCAGATGACCAGGTCGGCGTCGGAGCCCACGGCGATCCGTCCCTTACGCGGGTACAGGTTCAGGATCTTAGCGGCGTTGGTGCTCGTCACAGCAACAAACATGTTCTCGTCCATTTTGCCAGTGGTCTGAGAATGCAGAAGAAAACAACTGACTTGCTCAGGTGCTAGCTTAAGGAAAACACTTTTGGAGCTGATAAGTGGGGAGTTGAACTCTTGTAGTCTCACGCAAGAAGACATGAGCACAGACAGACAGACAGACAGACAGACAGACAGACACACTCATACATCCTGGAGCTATAGCTAAAACCATATGTTTCTGCCTCAAGGGAGGGTACTTTACTGAGAATAACTCATCTAAAATTCAGAAGCAAAGCAGCACCAACCAGTTCCTTTTGAACATGAAAGACCAAGAACAACAACGGATCTATACCGTAATGTTCTGTAAGCAGGGAGAACAGCTGGGGAAACAGAGCCAAAGAGAGAGCGATTAAACAAGAACACTCCTGGGAACACAACCCTTTACTACCAGATTCCAGAGGACAGACAAACTAGGAGCATTGTATAGTCTTACAGGGTAAGAGAGGGTTAGTGAGAGATAGCCAGTGAACAAGAGGAAATAATGACATGAAACTAAAATATAACGCGCATTACTTCTGACCGGAGTCCTACGGGGCAAAAAAATAAGAATGCTCCGAAATAGGAATACAGAAAGAGAGACATGTACCATCTATTCATTCCTCTATCCATTTATCCATCCATCGTCACCACAGCCTTCTCCCAGATGAGGGACATCCTCTCCTCCTCTCCTTTCATTCTTCCATCCATCCATCCTCATCACAGCCTTCTCCCAGATGAGCTACATCCTTTCATTCTTCCATCCATCCGTCCTCAACACAGCCTTCTCCCAGATGAGGTACATCCATTCATTCTTCCATCCATCCGTCCTCAACACAGCCTTCTCCCAGATGAGGGACATCCTCTCCACCACTCCATTCATTCATCCATCCATCCTCAACACAGCCTTCCCCCAGATGAGGGACATCCTCACCTCCACTCCATTCATTCATCCATCCATCCTCAACACAGCCTTCCCCCAGATGAGGGACATCCTCTCCTCCACTCCATTCATTCTTCCATCCATCCATCCTCACCACAGCCTTCTCCCAGATGAGGGACATCCTCTCCTCCTCTCCTTTCATTCTTCCATCCATCCTCACCACAGCCTTCTCCCAGATGAGGGACATCCTCTCCTCCACTCCATTCATTCTTCCATCCATCCTCACCACAGCCTTCTCCCAGATGAGGGACATCCTCTCCTCCACTCCATTCATTCTTCCATCCATCCATCCTCACCACAGCCTTCTCCCAGATGAGGGACATCCTCTCCTCCACTCCATTCACACCCTCAGGAATCTGAGTGAAGTCATCCTTCCCTATGGCCTTCTGAGCCACGCTGAAGGTGCAGTGGGCACTGCCGGTGACATTCAGGTCACCACTGGTATGGGAAGAGAGGGGGAAAGAGGGAGAGAGAAGGGGGAAAGAGAGAGGGAGAAATCTTTGTAACAGCTGAAAAATGATCTGTGCAGGTCTAAAGGTGTGTAAGTACTTACTGTAGGCCATGTGTGACAAGTAAATGTGGCTTTCAGTAGTAGATGCAATCATTAAAAAGAAAATCCTGAAAAGATTCCTGACAGTTGCAGATCCTCACAGAATTTCATTCATAATGTAGCTGTGATCCAAGATCCCTCACGGTCCAACTGGGAAGTGGGGGAGCTGGGACTACAGTAAATGGATGACTCTGAGTGCCAAGGTCTCCTCTTACTGCATATAGAGGCTTCCACTTCATTACAGAGAACTCTTACTTTCTCCGCAGACAAATGGACTCACTTGTGCAAATATCTGACCATCTAACGTTGGAAGAGTTTCCGGAACACGGAGGACAGATTCAGCGAAGTAAGAGAAGCCAGTGGAGTGTCATGCTGTCAACAGGGGGCGCTCTTTACCTGGCCAGTAATGTGTTCAGGTAGTCTGGCGTGGTGGGGTCAGGGCTGAGAGGGGGTGATGTCACAAAGGAAGCAGCCTTGGCCCAGTTCTTGCTCCAATAGTGTGTCCCGTCTGTCCCAAGGCTGGCCGTGATTGGTTCGCCGAACACAACGTTACCTAGGTGAAATAGGATGTTCTCATTTCCCAGTGTAAAGAAATCGACTCAAATCAGCTCATTCTCTCGAACGACATTAACTAAATCTCCCACTTCACAGGTTAATCCCACATTAATAAACACATACGAAACGTCTACCACCGGTTATCCAGCAGTAACAGCCTGTGCGGAAGATCTGAGTGTCTACTAGCGATGCATCAAAAACCTCTTTCCTGCTGCTAGTATTTGCAAGCGTCTTCCTCTCTAGGCTTCTGACATGACGAATCAGATGTCGACGCTGAGGAGTGGAGCCAGCGATGATGAGAGAAGGTCCCCCTGGGAGAATTTCCCAGCCCCAGGCCTCCTCCGTCAGGACATGCTAATAGCATTCTTACCCTGGTCTCTTTCCCCTCATTCTCTAAAAGTGGATATCTTTCTCTTCATCGTGTACAACAGGCCTGCTCTCTGTCCAAGCTCCACAGTGGGCTCCTAATGAATGGCGGAGACAGGATTCTGACAGTTCACTATGCCGAGACCCGTAGAAGTTACAGATTTGTCTAAAAACTGGCCCCGTTCCCCGCTGCCTCTGTCAGACCAGGCCTTTCATGTGAAACCAGAGCATGAACCAAAGCACCAGAAACAGCCGACGCGGCTGGAATCCCCTCCTCATGACAGAATAGAAGGGTTCAGATGTTGGCCATGATTTTGCATTTCAAGGTGAGGGGCACATGTTGGTAATGGCGTAGCTCATGTGAAATGTCAAGGACATATTGCTGACCTTTTTTCCTGGCCTGTGAGATGATGTCGGCAGCACTCTTGCTCATGACCCTGGTCACATACAGGGGACAGTTGGTCTGGCTGGCGATGGTGATGGCACGGAACACAGCCTCTGCCTCCAGCTAGATGGGGGAATCGACAGACAGATAGATAGCGACACACACAAACACACACAGGAGGACGGGACAGTGAATTATTCTATGAACAGATGTAAAAGTGCATTATTGATTGTTATTATTACTGCCAATGCACTTTACAAATTTCAGTGACATAGTCAGTGATAGATACAAGTAGGAAAAGATGAAGAATGTTTGAGAGATGCTGAACCACAATGGCAGCCCTGATATGGAAACATTCTGTTCTCTCCAAATAAATCCTTACAGTCATGATAATTCTTACATAGTTTCATGGGTTCCAGGAACCATTATCAGCATAATTACCAGATAGCTGTGTATCTTTGCTGTTTTACTATTTGTCAAAACACAACGACACACGCGCGCACACGCACGCACGCACACACACACACACACACACAAACACACACACACGGCCTTAACGAACATCTACTGCAGTGTCTCACCTCCTCTGGCCTGCTCAGCACGTGTCCCTCTGGACCAGTGATGCCCATCTCCAGCATGCGGGCCTGCTCCTGTGGGACGGACACGCAAAGGGGTTCACCCCAATTCACCCTGACCTCTGACCCCCTCACACACGCACACGGCAGGACTGAACCCTGCATTGGTAACACGCATCGTGGATGGGAGCTGGGCCGCGAGACTGAGGGCGAGCGGTTAGCCGATGTGGCGCTGGCCGATATACACCCAGGGCCGCTTCGGGGTAACTTTACAACTGTCGTGTGGTTCAAAGCTTTGGATCGGATAGCGAGACAGTCTAGGCAGGAGGGGGTCCAGGCAGTCTAACTCACAGAGGGATGCAGCTCACAGAGCAGCTAAACAAGGCCCACCCAGCCTCCAGAACCCCAATCCCAATCCCCATAATTACTAGCAGGGTCGAGCCATAAGCCCTCACCACGTCCACCTTCTCCTGGTCTCACAGTTCAGGGAGTCTGTTAAGTCTGGGACAACAAGACCACGTGTGGTCATTTATCGGTAAGCTCTGTGATACAGGTCAAGGGGGCAAGGTGTTTGTTGTGAGAGATGCGTTACCTCGGCAATGATCTCTCCATTCTCGGCATGGACCTGCACAATTCCACCCATCTCTCCTAGGAAGGTGAAGATCTCGTACAGCTGCATGAAGACACAAGGAGCAGAACACAGCAGACACGTTCATTAACAGCTGCAAGCCGAGAGGTCACATCCAGCTACATTAAACCACACAGGAAACCGCATCTGGTTGACCACTGAGTGGTCACAAAGCCTGGCTGATGTGGTCATGCACGGTTGCTCCGGTCTAATGGAGTCCCATATTGGTCACATTATTTGCAGCTTACAGCCCTTTTTGTGATTGATTGCAACTGAGGATCTGCATTTCACGTGCGCGCCGAGCACAGGCGTACAGTTCGTAGTGGGCTCCCCAACATACCGTACCTCACTGTTGCTCATTTGGTAGAAGTCCTTATAAGCCATGTACACCTGGAAGGAGTTCACACCTGAAACAGAAAGAAAAGATTGCCAGGACAGGGAGAGATATTGAGAGAGACAGAGGGGGGAACGAGAGGGATAGAGAGGGAGGCGAAAGAGAAAGAGATAGGGGATAGAGAATGATGGACGGGGTAGAGAGAAAGGGGATAGAAAAGGGGGATTGAGAGAGTGGGGGAAGAATAGCCAGAGAGAGGGGAGAAAGATTAACCCATGAGTGAAAGACCAAACTGAGAACAGTCCTGTGATAATTATATCTTCTTCATGGAGCCCAACAGAGGACATCGCTGACTGGAGCTTAGTGTCTTAACTAGTGTCTTAACTAGTGTCTTAACTAGTGCCTTAACTAGTGTCACACAGAGGCTTGACTCCTGTCCTCTGCATCCTACCATGTGGTGAAGGTCCAAGCTCTGTGAACCCTGTACCCTGTCTGGGCTGTCTAACTGGGCAGGAAACCACACCCTCCTGTAGATGAACAGTGGTATTTGGGACAGGACTACATTTGGACAGGTTCTAGGAGAAGACTGGAGACCAGGACTGGGACTGTTGACCAGAGATAGGGCAGAGGAGGAGGACATAGAGGAAGATGGTTGGTTTTACTGCAGCTTCTGCCAGCAGAAATGAATATCCTCGCTGCCTTTGGTCAGAGTTCTATTTGTTTGTTTGTTGTTTGTTTGTCTGTCGGTTTATCTGTCGGTTTGTCTGTTTGTCCGTCTGTGTCCAGACACTGTTACAGTATAAAAAACTGTAAATGTTAAATCTGCAGGAGCATGGAGGGACTTCCTCTGAGGAGGCTTAACTCTGCTTAACACCTCCAAAGGAATAGTACTCTCTCAGTTTGTAATCCAGCCTGGTATTTGGGGTTACCAGGCCTAACTCTGGTGAGAACCTGGAAAGGGCAAAATAAAAGAAATCTCAATCCAACTGTTTATCCCATTGTTGTCAGGAAGCTGGCCGTTACCTTTCTCTTTGAGCAGCACGTCCACCTCCTGCTTGACTCGGTCGTTCCAGTGGGTGATGTCCACATGAAGGGAGTAGTCACAGCAGGTCTTCTCATCAGCCCAGCTCCTCCACTGCTCAAAGGCCTCGATCAGGCTGCTGCCCGGCTCCGGGATGACATGGTCCACTGCGGTGAGGGAGGGGGAGGGACAGACGATGTGGGAGCATGAGGACAGTTAGTGACTAGCACTCTGTGTGGCATAATTCAGTATTGATGTGTCAGTGTTTCTTTGCCATTGGCTTTCGACACCACGTCAGATGTCACTGGAAATATCTGCAGGCCTTATCGGACGTTTGGGTTGTATCGGCCTCACGGGTTATTTTGTTTTGGGGCTGTAAATCTCATAGCAAAGAAGGATAATGTGGTCAACTGTGACCCTGGATTTCTCTGATGTAATACGTGTCCTCCTGCTAGTCTGACCACGCGGCTACTACTTCCTGATCCAATTAAAGACTGCCCCATGGGCCTCCAGGACATGTTAATGTGATCGGGAGTTTCCCGCGGTTGTTTACTATGCAGTCCCTGGCTGAGGCTTTAGGTTGGTATCTCTGGGTCGCGCAGATGTCATTTAAAGGATGAATGAGCATACAGTACTCCGAATGCGCTGGAGGCAGTTCTTTCTTCACGGCGCCACAGACAGTGTCGCAACAGTACTGTTAGTACCGGTCGATCACAGTGAGGCGTTACCATCTACCAGCTGTGTGTGTGTGTGTGTGTGCGAGTGTGTGTGTGTGTGTGTGTGTCGGGCCTGGCCTTTCAGCTGGCATTGTTAGGGTGCCTCACACGCTGCTCGCCTATTTCCACGGGACTTGTGTTTCCCTGTGTAGGAACTGCTCACCCCCCCCCCCCTCCAGCCTCCCGGAGGCCTTTTGTGTGGTCCCCTGGACCTCTGCCCACACTGGCCCATTTAGGAAAGCTCCATTGACACCAGAGCCCCTCTACATCACTCTCTCCACTCTCTCTGCGCTTAATTTCTCGATTTTCTCTCTCAGGATTTATACCCCCTATTTCTCCTTTCTTTTTTTCCACGTCTTTTCTTCGCCTTTCCCTCTCGCCTCAACGGCTAAACCAACCCCACAATCTATGCAGTGTTTTGTCGGCAGGCTAAACAAGCAGTGGGGAGTATAATCTCGTCTCAGCTCATTTTCAACCACCATCAGATAATCACCCCCGGTCTCCTCTATACCGAAAGGTAAAACTGCCCTAATGAATACGGCTGCAACTGATAGCAGCCTATCCCTGTCACCAGGGTAATAAACTACAACGACCCCACTTGATGTCGGCTTCCGCGGTGTCCCGTGTGAGGGACGAGGGCCCCAGGGCTCCCCTCACCGATCATGGTGGTCCCCCCGGCCAAGGCAGCCTTTGAGCCCTGGGAGAAGTCATCCACGGTGGTGGTGCCTCGGTAAGGCATCTGGAAGTGGGTGTGGATGTCGATGCCACCGGGGATGACCATCTTGCCGTTGGCCTCGACGGTTTTGATCCCTCCTGGAACGATCAGGTTGTCTCCGATCTGCCTGGGGGGTAGGGGGGGGGACACGGGCTACATTAATGGGGGCCACAGCCGCGTGTGGACGACACGGTGTGAGTCGCTACATCGGGAAATAAACCAACATGATTATGTCCTCGTAAGAAGTGTCGCTTTCACAAAGCTTAGAAAGCCCGGTAGCAGGGTTGACATGCAGACAGACAGGCAGACACACACACACAGATAAATAGCAGGAGAAGTCAGTGTTTGCAGTACTGGCCTGGCATAAACTGGCATCGACAGCTTAATTGGTATGCAACTCTAACCTTCCAGTGGGAACTTTGTCTATCAGAGCTCCCCAGTGGGACAAAGAGCCTAATAGGCTGATTGAGTGGGGCAGGAACGGGGGAACCGAGTGCCTTTCCAAGAGCAGCCAGGAATGCGCCCACATTGTGTCCCATATGGCCCTGCATGTCACTGGTGCACAGCAAATCTTACTCCCTGGATCTGTATGAATCTGACTGGATCTCTCTAATTCCCTCTGGATGTGTCGGAATCTGATTGGATGTCTCTAGTTCCATCTGGATGTGTCTGAATTTGATTGGAGATCTCTAGTTCCATCTGGGTGTGTCGGAATCTGATTTGATCTCTAATTCCCTCTGGATGTGTCTGAATCTGATTGGTTATCTCTAGTTCCATCTGGATGTGTCAATATCTGATTGGATGTCTCTAGTTCCATCTGGATGTGTCGGAATCAGATTGGATCTCTCTAGTTCCCCGTGGATCTGTGAATCTGATTGGATCCCTCTAGTTCCTCTTGGATATCTCTGAATCTGATTGTATCTCTCTAGTTCCTACTTGTTATGGCTGAATCTGATTGGATATCTCTTTATCTCTGGGTCAGTCTGGATCTGATTGGAGCATTCTGGAACAAACTGTTGCTGATTTGCCATGTTCTTGTCCTGTCAGGATTGGGCTGGATCACATCAGATGGCAACGTACTTTCAATCACTGGGTTACGTAGTTGTTTTCCCTATAGCTGACTTTAAGCTGCTCTGTCTCATAATGAGCTAAATGTGCATTGCATAGAAGGATGTGGTGGTCAAGCAATTTGTCTTACTTAATGACACCATCCTCCATGTAGATGTCAGCGTAGAAGGACTGGTCATCATTCACAATCCTCCCGCCTTTGACCAGAAGCCTGTCGCTCTGAAGAATAAAAAAAGGAGGAAATAAAGAAAGACACGGTTGGAGAGATTTTCAGAAACTCCACAGCAATTTCATTAGCATTCCAACAATTCCCTTGGACACTCTTTTCTGGCCTATTTTTTCCTCAGGATGTATTCTTGTTTTGCGCAATCTCCCATCAACAGCTGGGGTGAAACAAGACTCATCTGTGTGGAATGTGTGCCGGCACCCACCACGCAAGACAGGGCTAATAAATACGACCAGCCACTCACTGCACGTTAACCGTAAACCACACAGCAACCCTCCATTCAACGCACTGCTGGATAGACGGACGTCCCTACTGGTCACAGAGATCAGGTGGAGAGAATCGACCAATCAGCACATAGCCTCTGAGCAGGGCGTTGTCTTCCGGCCACTCAGCTGCCGCGGCCACTTGCGAGCCATCTCCATGGTGACGCCTGGCCGGAGACACTCGGATAGGCCGGAGCGGCGGGCTGGCGTGTCTGGCGGGGGCACCCCCCCGGCAGTCGACATACCGCGGAGAGACGGGGAACGGCCCAGCCGCCCCTCCCTGGCACACAGCATGAGCGTGAGTCTGGAGAAGGGAGGGAGGGTGGTGGGACGGGGACTGATGGAGGGGGAGGGAGGGGGCAGGGCTTGCTGCAACGCTAACAGCATTAGCAGGGGGGAGGGCCCGTCCAGGCCCGTCCACCCTTTCAGATCCCAAAATCTGACCATCAGTGGCCGCAGCTGTAAAGGGGTGATTCATGCTACCATATGAAAAGGATACGCGGCGTACGCTAGCCCTTATCCACTCACACGGGCTAAAACGTGTACTTTCAGTCTACCGCCTGGTAAAGAAAACATAATGTGTTCTTTATTTTGTCTGCCAGTGGTGTGGTGGGATGTGTTACGGTCAACACAAATCCTAGCCATCTCTACTGCTCTAAAGGAATCCATGCTCTAATACAAACACGGCCTCGGTGATGCGTCTGGCCTGAGCGATGCAGGTGACCACACCCGAGACCAGACGGCACAGAGTAGGTCAAAGGAGAATAAACACTGCGATAGAACTGAGCGAGAGAGGGTGTAAAGATAGTCACTTCCAGAATGGACTGACCGCCATATCATCCCACCAGCCACAGTGGTTACCTGGAAGGCAATTGCAATAGTCTTCAGATTCATAGTATTTCATGGTACTGCATGAGAACATTCTATATTCTCACAGAATACAGCTGGCTATCCCCTAAGGGGAGAGGTTTGGAATGCGGGCCAGCAAAGGGGAGATGGTGAGCTGAGAGCATGTGCATGTAGCTAACAGCAGCTCATAGAGCACGAGAAAGTACATAATCACCATGAACAGGTCCTGCATAGCGGTCTTAATGTACGGTCTAGGCGCCGTTCCCTGTGCTGCAGTATAGACATGCTGACTACAGTTTCTATGTGCCTGAACAACTGCCTCCATCCATCCGTCAGCCCTCAGGCCCAGTCCTGAATCAATACTGTCAGTCACACTCACAATCAATACTGTATGCTAGCTTTTCACCATGTGGCCAGCTTTCATTATCTCCGATTATAAAGATACTTGCCTTTCTTGTTTGATTCTCAATTAAACATCCTAATTAAATATAATAATATTGCAAACAAATGTTGTGGTTTTCATGTTAGACACTTTAAAGCTAGCAAGGTCTTGTGTCACTTGTGCACTAAATTCAGCAGAAAACCTAAAGACAAAGGGAGCATCAGGACATATTTTACCAGCTGGGACAATTCTCTTAGAAATGTAAAAAACATTTTCAAGATATAGCTCTGGTAGAATTTTCTAAAATTCCTAATTTACAAGGAATGAACACTATCAACTGTACCATAAAGACCACTTTTCATTAACAAATTTCAGGTGGCAAACCAGATCATTCATAATTCACTTCATAGATGTCAACAAACAAAATAATAATCCCCATGGTTACAATCATAATATTCCATTGTTGTGTAATATTGATATTATATTGTTTCAATATAATATGGAGACAATATTATTTTTCGTTAAACATGTTACATTGGTTTTAGTGCAATACAGCATTGCTCGTCACTCCACGTATCGCTAAAACGCTGAAGATTGTATTTATTGACAATATTTGAAGTAAAAAAAGCAGAAACTATTAAAGTAACTGCTGTACTAGACCACAGTGATAGTTTTTGCTTCATAATTTTTCGGGGGAATTTTGTTTAGGAATCTGATTGTGATGCCAGTTGATTGTGATGCCAGTTGGCTATTCTAAAGGGGAGGACTGAGGCCTCAGTTGGCATGGTGCCTGCAAAACTAGCCAAGATTGTCATAGGCAGTTTTCCTCCACGCATATTGGTAAATAGTTGGTAAAGATTAACAAGATAGACTATAAAAAGTGTAATTTTCGTTTTCATCTTGATCTTACACTTTGTAAATATAACCCAAAATTAAGGTAAACATTTTACAATTAAGTAATTATAAATATGTAAATGGGATGTATCTCTTTTTTATTGTTTAATGTAAATTTGTAAAAATAAAAAATAAGCTGTTTTTTCTTTTTTCTCTTTTTTGAGGTGCTGTGTGTAGACTGATGACAAAAATGTATGTAATCAATTTTAGAATCATGCAGCAGAACAACACATGGAAAAGGGAAGGGTTCTGAATACTTTCCGAATGCACTGTACTGTATATTGCTGTTTCAAATAACAATCTGTGGTTATGTCTTTGACCAATGCAATTAACAATGCAAGACTGTCTGACAAAAATTATTTTGTCAGTCTAATGGTTCATTTAAACAATAAATGTCTTCAAACAACTGTTGGACAATGAATGCAAAACATTGGATACTTTTTATGGTGCCAGATAGAATTGATATCCGGTTTATGTCATTGAATAAATAAACGTTGAGTGTGTCTCCTTGTATTTTGATGTGTTGTGATAGCTGACAGTGTTATCTATCAAAATACATTAAAGATTGTTAAATGATCAGAGAATCCAGTGATTTTCCAGGACTTGGTAAGAAAATACTGCTCTCAAATACATAAACCAACAGAAGCCTGCCTCTAAAATTATGGAGGGAAAAGAAAGACCTCCATGTTTTCACAATAAATTACTCACAAAATAAATATGACATCACTTAAAAAGTAAAATGCTACTGCAATCTGCAGTTGGAATGATGTTGCAACATAAACACAGACACAATCAAACCTGGTACTGGCTATGTAGTCCTCCCATTTTCATTGGTTAAACTCTTTGACAGAATCCATTCGGTACATTTGGGCTGTTAATGGGCTACTGGCCATATTGGTTGAGTTTTAACTGTGAACCAAAGGTCCACTCTGTTATGAAGATTGGTCACAGCAGGGATTGTAAAATATTATTTATAGTCACAACGCACAGAAACACTTTATATTATGCTGCCCTATTTACAATGCAATAGAAATAGTAATAAGCGTAGCAACAATATAATAGTTACATAGGTATTACACTAAATATATTGGATAAGTACATTTTTCACACAGTTAGGGATGCTATTATAATAACACATTCTGCTATTGCACTACCCAACCACTGTTTGAAACTCACCTGTTGATTGTCATGTAAATATCTCAGACCTCCCGTCAACCCTCTAACATGTAACTGCAATGGGGCTGCTCCCCTCATCTCCACAGGGAATAAATAACAGGGTGAACACTAAGCGTGAAACCATTCATTCTGAACAGGGTGATACTGGTGATACTTTAATGACAGGTCTTGCCTCATGGTTTGTGTTGTAACCAGGTCCTAGCTTATTCAAATTATTAAGACCAGGATGGTTTCTTAGCCCACATGCATTAATCTACTAAAATGTTGACTCTTAATATATTCACCCGGCACAGCCAGAAGAGGACTGGTCACCCCTCGGAGCCTGGTTTCTCTCTAGGTTTCTTCCTAGCCACTGAAGTTCATCACTATTGTTGTCTGCTCCCTGGGGTTTAAGGTCGGGTGTTTAGTGAAAGCACTTTGTGACACCTGTAAAAAGGACTTTATAAAATAAATTTGATTGATTGGTTTCAACCCATATTTCTCCTTGAAGGTATCGGACCCACTCAAATTTGATTCCAATAACATCCCCAAACAAAGTCAAACTATATCCATACTATATCTAAGGAAGTCTGGTATAACAATAAATATTTGTCTTCATCACCAACTCTATGCCCAGGAACCATGCACTCCACTAGTTGACAGTGGTTAGTCTCAAACGTCTCCTCTGTCATTCAGTAGTGTCTGGCATTAGGGTGTACTTTCTTGGTGCTGATGTCCACTTTGATCAATATCAAGGCCCCACCCCGGTGCCAGAGGCTGACTTTGACTAGGATTAGGGTTAGGCTGCAGCCAGTTGCACTACTGAAGCACACAAAGAACTTAATGGGTAGTGTGCCTATATCCCATTTGCAGTAAAGAAGAACACAATTAGCTTAGTGGGTAGTGTGTCTACAGCCAATTTGCAGTAAGGGATACCACAAGGAACTTAATTGGTAGTGTGTCTACAGCCCATTTGCGGTAAGGGGGAACACACTGGGCTTAATGGGTAGTGTGTCTACAGCCCATTTGCGGTAAGGGGGAACACACTGGGCTTAATGGGTAGTGTGTCTACAGCCCATTTGCGGTAAGGGGGAACACACAGGGCTTAATGGGTATTGTGTCTACAGCCCATTTGCAGTAAGGGAGAACACAATGAGTTTAATAAGTATTGTGTCTACAGCACATTTGCAGCAAGGGAGAACACAAGGAGCTTAATGAGTAGTTTGTCTACCTGGTCGAAAGTTGCATATTGAAAAGGGCATAGGCCAGTGTTGGATTTGAGGCATATTCTCTATATAGAGCCCCTGCACAGCTCTGGCCTGGTGGGAAACACAGACACATACTGGGCATGTTGAGATTTGTTGTTGCCATGCTACACTTCACAAGATTTAGATATTACTTTCAGCTTACACTAAATGGAACTACCAGAGGATTATGATTTTAAGACACGTTGGTGATTAAATCTCCACCCAAGGTCGCAAAGACTGACAGTAACAGTGATCTGCATAAATGACAGCTAAATAAGATCTTAAACAAGTCCTTGCATTACAAGATCTAACATCAAATCAAACTGCAGAAATGACTACATTGGCATGAACAAGTACTGAGTCATCCTCTTGACCATATCTTAAAACTGTATATTAACATAGCTTAGTATGTATTTCCAGCAGTCTATTACAGGCAAACAGGAAGCAAGTGGTTCTGTGTTGCTCAGATGGTAGAGCATGGTGTTCGCAACTCCAGGATTATGGGTTTAATTCCCAAGGGGGGACCGGCATAAAAAAGAATGGAAATGTAGGCCCTGACTACTCTAATTCACCCTGGGTAAGAACATCTGCTTACTGTGCCGTAATAGTAAAGTACAAGGGTGACTTTTATTTTGGGGTTGAGCACTGAACAGTTCATTGGCCAAGGAGAAAAAGATAAAATAACAGTGGGACAGAATGTACCGGAAGCTGGGTCTTAGAAGGCCAGAACACTCCAGGCCACAACGAAAGGTTTTCGAACATGTCTCCATACACTGTGAGGAAGTCTGGGTCAATTTCAAACCAGAACCCAGAACTCTAACATAATCTAGGAGTTCCCTACAGGAAACTGTCTCTTTCACTATTATATAAGCCGGAAGAAATGGAAAGACGATCTGAAGGACGTACTATATGTCCTTTGGTGAAGGCTTGTTGTCACAATGAACACGTTGATCGGGGGACACATTATGGCACAGCAGGCACATTTGCAACAGGCAAGTGACTGAGGATGACGGTAGAGCTTTTGACTGGGAACAGAGCGGGTGTGTGTTGTTGCTAACAGGGAAAACACAGCAGCCAAAACACACGGAGCCAAAGGGATATTACAGAGCATTCTACTAACTGTAAGACCCTTATGTGTGAGGAGGAGGACCGGCCAAGACCAGTGGAAGGGAAAAGTCATTCTGCTGCATGAGGAGCCAGTGATTCTGTTTCCCTCAGCTCGGTTGCCTAGTGAAAGAAATATTTACTACGCGCTCAAAAGCACATCATTTTTTCTTTTTCTGTGGAAGAGTCAAAACAATAGCACTTATTAGTTTAAATAATATAAGTTGCCTAAGCACCACATTGTTGCAGTCGGTCTCCAGCCGTGTGATCTTATAATAGGCAGAGGTGGCGGTGTTTCCAGGTCAGCCCGTACACTTAAAGCTGGTTCTGAACGCCGGCAATCTCCATCCGGGCTGGGGAAATGGGCTAACGTCGGGCACTGGAGTCAAGGACACAATGGCTACCTTCACAGAGGCTATTTTCTTCTTCTCTAGAGTTGTGTGCTGGTTGCCATGGTGAGCGCATGGCTGACACTGGATGGTCACAGCAGGATGTTTTGCTTGCAGTCAGTTTCACTTTGCAGACAGTGTTAGGATGGCGAGGCCCTGTTTTGTGGTGCCTTTGGGTTTGGGAAATGGTTTCTTTTTCTGGGTAAGGCCTGTCAGTTCTGCCCAAATACACAGGTTCCAGCTGGAGTGGATTACTGATGACATGCATGGACCTACAGTGGGCTACTGTGAGAACATGGAAAAATCCTAACCACACCTAGAAAAGGGACATGGCCTCAGCTCTACTGCTCACAGAAATGAAGTGGGAAAGATATTCCCTCAGGGTATGTTTGATCATTGTATATGAGATTCTAGGTGGCAAATATGTCATACTGTCATGACAGACAAATGACAAATACCGGAGGCTGGAGTTAGTACAGCAACATAAACTGTATAAGCATTAGCCTGATACAGCGCCTCACAGCTCTCTCCTAGGCCAGTAGTCTCTGAGGTTCCTGGCAGCAGGTGTATTCTCTGTACAGGCCACACAAAATAAAATGTATTGGAAAGAAAAAATGTGCACTGAACTGTTCCTAAAAGGAATTCTAGTGCGTCGCTGATGAATAGGAGCCGACCCGTGCCGGCCAGCCGACGTTCAGCCCCCATCCGTTAAGACAAAGGGCGTCACTCCCGGAACAGCACAACACCCTCAGCCGCAACAATGAACATGCAGCCATTTCAGACTGTCTGAGCTGCCTCAAGCATCCATCCCCACCAGGCCGTATCCATGCTGCTTGTCTCGATTTAAACTCTAACCCCTTGATGCAACGGACAAGCTAATTGTCTTAGTAAGACAGTAGGCCTACATTGCGTTCCGGTAATAATTAGAAATGCCTGATTTTACGAGCATCGCATCTGAAGACACATGGGCGTGGAAGATTTTTTCTCTCTCTAGCTGCACCGCACCAGCCTAGACGCTCAGATAGCCTGCAGCTGGACAAATACATCTTTAGAATGGGTGTGTAGCCTAACGCGGTTTATTATGATACACACTGTAAATAACTCACATAGTTTTCGAACGAAATCGTTTACGTATTTTCACGGTGTGCAGACTTCATTGTGACTACAGTTACATACACACCCATATATACATATATATATATATATATATATATATATATATATATATATATATATATATATATATATATATATATATATATATATATATATATATATATAT
>JACXGJ010006089.1:0-21988 GCA_016801105.1 Esox niger
GTTGGTCAACTCAAGTATAATTTTTAATAAAACATTATGCACTGTAGCCTTTCGTGGTCCTAATATATGCCTGGACTCGTGTTGCTGATTAATGAACCATTTGGATCTTCAACTTGCTGAACCCTGGCCCAGACTTAATTAAAATTTGTTCACTGACCACCAATCATAAATTACTCTCTGTAACTTTGTGGCACTTCCAGAATAAAACGTACAAATTGGTTCCCAACCAATTAATAATAATACAAAACGGAAGAATAATATATGCCCAAGGCAGTGAGTAGTAGTTGTAGTAGACTGGTACATATCAACCGGTGTTTTGGTTTATAAAGCGCAGCTCTTTTAATAGTCTATACTGGTATATGCTGTCCTAACATTAGCTTTTAATGCTTTATTGATGAATACACATTTTCTGGTGTGCTTGGGATTCCCAGATAGCAGTTGTCATAGTAATGTGATTTCACTGTCCTATCTGAGAGCCTGATGTGTACCGATAGTCAGACAATGACAGAACTTCCCTGCTCCATGTATGTAGTTAGATATTTGGGTAATGTGTCTGTGTGTGGATGTGTGAAGCATGGGGCTGTGGGATAACAGGTGCTTATGTTATCCCCTTTCTATGAATGGCATACTAGTCTACTTTGGTCCATACTTTGCTGTAGTTGCCAGTGAAGCTTCAGGTCTAGGGCCCTGCCCTGACCTTTTTTACAGTCCGTTTACTTGGTGCTTGTTTGCTAGTTTTTAATCCTTAAGACATCCTGTACAGTGTTTTTTGAAAGGATAGGGGAAAAAATATATTTATAATGAAGTTCTACCAAGAATCCATTTCCTCTCAAGAACATAAAAGGCAGGGGTTCATTGTTAGCTCTAAAAAACATTTGTATTCAAAGAACTGTTTATGAAAGGATTTTTGGAAGGCAAGAAGTCATTTTCAGAAGACAATTATGTTTCTGCATACAACCCTCCAATGTTAATTAGTCATCATTTGGGTTCCAACTGATACCCTATACAACTACAATCATAACAATACAAATACCAGAGCAATACCTAAACCAAACTCACTTTTAAAAAATGAATAATCATAAATGTTTAGAATTGTAAATTTTATCAAGTCATGGCATTTTCAAAATCGATATAATCATCCAGGTACACAGACATATACTTTGACTGGTAATTATTGTTTGCAACACACATCGGGTCCAATACAATTGTTAGGGAAGAAAGATTTAAACTAGAAAAGGCAAGCCTAGTTCAGCTGGCCCTCACAGCATTCAAACATGGGACTCCCATGTGAGAGCTACTGTACTGTCTTTAATCACTCTGCCATGGCACTACATGCTTGGCCACTGGCTAGACACCATTAAGCATTTTGTTAAACTGACTAACATTCTTACTAAGTTTACCTCCACCACAAATAGCGTCTATGAACTGAATGGCTTTTTTCAGTAATAGGCTTTACCAGTACCTACTAACTTACTGGAATAGTCATAAGAATTGAACCATTGCTTGCGAGACTGAACTTTACACTGCTAAAGCTATTTCATTTAATGGCACAACAACGTACATTCTTAAATGATATTGATACAATAACTATCAATAAAGGGGACTTTTTCATCAAGTAAAAAGACAAGAGAATCATGGAATCCATCAGAAATAGTCGCAATACCGTATAACCGTAAACAGTTTTAGCTGACTATAACGCAGCAACCCCGGTGCGTACTTATAGTTCCAATATAACCCTAAACAGTTTTATTTCTCTATCCGGAATAAATCCTAAGCATACTTTGTTTTGACTTGGAGGAGATTCGAACACAGGACCTATAGTTTGCAGGTCCTTTTCTCTTACTACTACACTATTTAACAAGGGTCATTCAGTCGGACACAACATTTCAATGAAGTGGCATAGCAGAAGAGAACAGATAAATTATGAATAAAACTTAAAGAAATACATAAAAATAAATGATATACTCTGAGGTAAAATCAACTTCTATTCTTTTGTGTAACACTACCTGTTTCTCTGTGTTTCTCTGTTTCCTAGTGTCTTTTGCAGAAATATTATGAAGGGGCATGAGAATGCATACTCACTACTTTTAGTTATGTGTCAGCTAAGTAACCTCACATTTGTAAATGTAATTCTTTTTAAAATAACTAAAATAATCACAAATAATTATTGAAAAAAAACATCTTAAAAGTTGTGGGTATGTTCTGTAAATTTTATGATGCAAATCCTCAAACAATCCATGTTAGTTCCAGGTTGTGAGGCAACAAAACATGAAAAATTCAACTTTTGCAAGGCACTGTATACTGTATATATCATTTCCACCTACCTCATGTACATTACACCTGCACAAAAAAAATAAGTCCAGCATTGTTTGCACTCATATATATATATATACATACAAATATACACACATATATATTTATACATATATATATAAAAATCACATCCACTGTCATTATGTAAGTAACAATATCTGCCCAATAATATTTATTTCCAGCACCCTTTATCCCTGTATACTCTGCTCATTGCACTACTGTCTCAATAATCTTACTATGTTGTTGTTTGGTTTATTTGTGTATATATGTGTACTGTATATTGCAGTTGGGAACTCTTGTTGAGTGTCCTTTGTTTTAGTATTTTTATGAGTAAGCACATCATGAGACAGTATCATCCAGAGTCAAATATGTGTACGCATACCTGGCGAATAAAGCTGATAAAGCTGATTCTGAAGTGCAAAAGAAAGGACAATCTTTATCTAATCCCCACAGGCAACCCCTAATAGAAAAATAACCACTCAATTTGAAATGACTTAGAACTTCTACAACTAACCCTTTAGACCCCAATAGAATTATATAATGCTGCTGTTGAAAACTGAAAATTCTCAAAATAAATAATATTTTCTCACACATTTGAAACAAACAGACATAGCACAACAACCAAAACCAAATTACAAGTTAACTTTGTTTTAAAGAACACATACTCTTCTTTAATTTGACAACACATTAATGTATCTTGGAATAATACAATAGTTTTTTGTGGCGATTTTACATTAAATGGTTGTACATTAAATACAGAGAGGTAGTGTGTCTACCTAACTGAGGAAAAGAAGTGCATATTTTTACTTGATATTAGCAGGATTCCCACTACACAGAGAGAGTGTTGTAATATGAACATTTTCTTTTCTTACCAGTTTCAAACATATATTTCTCAATTGTCTCAATGACTGCTAATTTGGGCCTTTATCTGCTAATCTAGCCATAGCCCAAGCAGTATCTCTGTTGTGAATTACTTATGAAAGCATTATTCTCAGTTGTTGGAAAAAGTAGGAGGAATGTAATGGATTTGTCCACATGCCTGTCTGAGAAAGTGGAAGCCCACAGATCTACAGAATATTTTTCTGGACTTAATGTACATATAGGGCTGGGTATTCTAAAAGAACGTTTTACATTCAAAACGATGGCACAGGGCTCCTTAATTTCCAAGATGGACAAGAACATGTATCCATGGCTGTTTGACCAGGTTCAGGGGCATTGTATCGATCGTGTGTACGTTTCTATCTAAATTCTGGCGCATGTGGAAATCCTACAATTTGTGTGCACACAAAATTATTGGGATTTATCAAACTGGCGTACGCAACATATTCACATGCTTTCACTGATAAATCAGAGCCAGACTATAATTTTGCATTCCTTAAACAAGCTTACGGTCGACGCCCAAAGAACGCCTACCCATACAAGGTATCGAAAATAGCCCTATTGACTAAGTAATTTCAGTTAATACATGCAAGCACGCTAGACACCAGTCAGAAAAAACTTTCACAAAAATAAATTTAACATAATGTGAACTTCAAATAATATTATATCTGAAAATATTATAATATTAGAATCTAAAACAAACCCTTTTTTCGAAAAGTAGCCCGACAAACAGTCATAAATATTTCGCATTACATGACGTAGCTTTTGTTGTAAATAAAAAAAGTGGTCGAGGGTCAGTCAAGGTGGATGCGAGAAAACGATTTGCTGCACTCCTAACCAGTGTCAAAACTACAGGAGGTGGGCAAAGTGTGACAGATACTTCTCCCATTGACTAGCAAATCACTGGCATCATTGGGGAGATGAGCGGAAAAGTCCTAGATGGGGACACTGATATGTAGCCTTGGGAGGATGTCAGTAAGTAATCATTTGCCATTAGGCTAACCATAACATTTCAACTTAACTTTCAACAAACATCAAGACAGACATAAACTCTAAGTGAGTTAGTCAAGTCCTGTTCAAATCATGTGGTCCTAGGACTGTGCCATTACTAAAACTACATAACGAGGATTGATAGTGGCATACCAGAGTGGGGTTGCGGGGCTCTGCAGATTGGTAGCGTTCCGTATGGTTTTGAGAGTGAGGACTCTACCCGGTCGTGGTGGTCATATAGTTTTATAGCCTTACTTTTATTTTGATTAAGCCTATTGGCTGTTTTAGTCGATTGGTGGTGAATAAACATACCTAGTTTATGTTCTATTCATGTTTATTCAGTGAGAGTTTTAAATGTCCTTTCTGAAATGTATTGTCAATTTTGTCAAAGTACAAATTGTAAGCCAACATGTGTAATAACACTGTAGCTCATTCAAAAACACAAAGAACTTCTAAGTCGTAAAAGTGAGCATCTGTCAATAAATCTTCATATTATAGTGTATGGTAAAATATGCAATGTGGAATGTGTTGCTTTACGCACATGGGGCTATTGTTCGTATTGTCTTCAAACTGTATGGATATGCCCACTGAAAGTTACGGTGGCCCACGGGGGGAAAACACAACAACATTAACACACAACACAACAACATTAACAAAAATGGAACATTTATAAAAACGCTGCATTTCAGAAAACAATAAACTACCCACAACACAACAACATTGGGTCCTGTTGTGGCAATTTCTTAACTAATGTATTTTGGAGACATGTTTGCTTATCTATTACCTGGTATGTAACTCAGGTCTCTGGTGGTGACACACGTCTATATAATACAGAGGATCACTGGGTACTCTGACCATCTGTTCAACTGACTAAACCAATAGGGGTATCTGTCCATTGTTCCTTAGGAATGTGGTTGTTGGGGGAAGGTAGGAGAAATTGTCCCTTTAGGTAAACACAACAGTAAACATTACGGCAGGAAGGATAACATGGGGGGCAACCCTCCCTTTGGGTAAAACCTGTGTGACCTAAGATTGATGGGTAGCATCATACCACACCCCTTTAATGGTTATAAATACTGACCGTTGTTGTAATTTCCTTGAGGGGCTCCTCGAATGATTATTCTGTAAGTGTTTGACCCGTCTCTCTATTTGCAAATAAACTGCTAAATGTGCCAAGAGAATTTTTTCTCTGTCTTACCCCTTTAAGAGTGTCTATCGATGAAATTTCCATCACAGTCCCACCACAACAGCTTCAGCCCAGAACACAGCAGCATTAGCCCAAACCACAACAACATTTACAGAAACGCTGCATTTCAAGTTGCTCAAAACTGTAGTGCTCCAGACCACTAGGGGCAGTGCCAAGTGGAATTAGTTGGGCTTCCAACAAAATATGAAATTAACTTCATACCGAGGGACAGACTTCGGGCACTCTGACGTTATTGTGTTCATTATTAGCTAGCCATCGTGAACACTTATGAGAGTACTTTTTGCAACGAGTAAGTTTACATTTCTGCCCCATGAGGAATGTAGTATTGAACATTGATTCCCGATCGATGAAGAGGTCAGAAAAAGGTGGTTGGTGGCAGTATATCATGACATCACAAAGATGTGCAATACACATTTCCTTGCAAATGTCTTCACTGAGGGGAAAGTTGAGAGGATGGTGGACCTTAACAGTGTGGTTTCTACAATAATCTCATAGAATATTCATATTCAAAACAGACCTGGTGTTTGGGAAAGGCAACCGAAACTCCCTGCTCCAACAGAGGAAGATAAACGAGGGGAAACATGTTCGCCAACAACGATAGACTGCAGTTTTGATCCAGTCTAGATGCATGATTGCTGTACAGGCCCTGATCCCGCAGCCCTGGATATGGCCTTAATAATGGTGAACAAGGAGCAAGCAAGAGAAATTCAGGAGCTTCAAAGCTGGTAAACCTGACAACACAACACCACTTTTGTTTTCGGTGGTTTAATGGGATCTGACAGACAGGTTTTTACACAAGGTACAGTAATTGTTACCTATCCAGCAACCCCAAAGTCCTCCTGCATCTCCTACCAAAACTATGACACCTAATCTTACCAAATCTCAGCCTCCTGAATTAATATTGTCATTAGGCATGCACTGCAGTGTTGAAACAGTTTAAAAAACAGAATTGCAGTAAAACTAAAATTATATAATAAATATCTGAAATAATCAGGATGTTAAGACTAGTACAGGCTGCAACATCAGCTAAGTCAAGTCTAGTGCTTCTTGATGCCTATACAAGATGGGCAATCATATTAATGAGTGAAGATCAAGTAAGGTGACAGCTCCATGCCATCCAAAGCTATTAGGTCTTCTTTAAAGCGAATACTCCCGGCATGTTACCTTTTGTAGATTTAAAACCTACACCATCCAGGTGGCGTTCTGGGATTTGATTAAGGTCTGCACACACAAAGTTAGGCATCACCAGTGCAAACACGTCTGAAATAAGTGTTCCTTGATGAAAAGCAGTAGGTGACAACTCCATTGAATACAGTACTTTATTTGGAATATTTATCATACTGTTATTTTTCCTTGTGTTAAAATCTATTATTCTTCACTTTATTTGTGTTATGGACCTAACCAATGCAAGGGGAATATAATGTACTAAAACGGTTTTCTTTCTGTTCAGTCAGTCATCAATTTGTTTTTCATGTTCGCTGGGTCTGAAACAGAATTATTTGGGTCATTTTTTAACATCCGCCAGTCAACAGTGAACCAGATGATCATCTATTGGGCCAGCTTCCTCTGCTTCCTGCTTGGGTCAGTATGGATATGGATCCCCAAGGATAATATCAAAGCCAACATACCACCCGAGTTCAATGATTATCCAGACACCAAGGTTGTGATCAACTGCACTGAACTCTGCAGCCAGACACCATCTTCCCTACTCCTGCAAAGTGAGGTGTTTTCTTCTACAGTCACACTGTACCTTCAAGGGCATGTTGGGAATGTTACCACATTGAGCTGTCACTTTTTTATCCTGTTTGTATGCTGGTTCAAGGCGATTGTTAGGTTGCCATGAATTATTTCCTTACTTATCCCTGATCATGGCCTTTTATGGTGGATGAGGGCAACCTCGTGGATGATCTTGTTCCATGCAAGATCAGATAACCAGCATTTTGCTGAGGCCCCCACAGATGCCAGCACATGAGGTTAGGGAGACCCTATCAATTACCAGGTAAGGGTGCATGTCAAAAGAATGATTCAGAGAGTAAAGGAGCACAAGCTTTTTGAAGCAGTCATCCATCCCTCTGACCGTCTCAACTGACAAAATGCCTTGTCATGCTTGCTGGTCAACAATCTAAATGTACCTTAGGTCAGAGCATGGGCCAAGTTGGTATAAATGTACATTTGTTTTTGCATTGGTTCACTCTCATTTGTAGCAATTGTTAGGGAGATGCTTTGGTGATCCATGCATTATTTTTTAAAGACAACCAACTGCATTAAGTAATAGCTGCACGTAATGAAATATTTATCAAGGAACTGGATGTTGTGAATTGTCTCTACTGCAGACCCATTGATGTGTATGGGGGTGTGGTCTCCCCGCCGCTGCTTCCTGTGATCAACAAACATCTCCTTTGATTTGCTGATACTGAGCTGGTTGTTTTCCTGACACCACAAAGTCAGGGACCTTACCTTGTCTCTATAGGCTGAATTGTTGTTGTCAGAGATTAGGCCTATGATGGTGGTGCCGTCAGCAAACCTAACAATGGTGTTGGAGACGTGGGTTGCCAGATGGGTCAAGAGATTTTACAGGAGCGGGCTCAGCACATAGCCCGGGGGTAGCCAGTACTGAGAGTCTGTGAGGAGAAGGTGGTGTTGCCCATCCACACCACCTGAGGTCTGCTTGTCAGAAGGTTCAGGATCCATCTGCACATAGAGGGGCTAAAACCCAGATCTCTGAGCTTCACAGCTAGCTTGTGGGGCACAATGGTGTTAAAGGCTGAGCTGTAGTCATTGAACAGCATTCTCACATATGTGTTCCTCTTGTCCAGATGAGAGAGTGCGGAGTGGAGGGTCAGAGAAATGGCATACTCTGTAGATCTGTTATGTATATAGACAAACTGCAGCGGGTCAAGTGTTACAGGCATGGAGTCACATAGTAAGACGAAGTCCGATTTGTCCATCCATCGTTGAATGGACCTCGTCACTGGCTTTGCTTGTTTTAGCCTCTGCCTGTAAGCAGGGAGCAACAGTATCGACACATGGTCTGATTTGCTGAAAGCAGGATGAGGGAGGGCCTTATATCCATGATGAAATGGAGAGTAGACATTGTAAAGTGTTTTTTCCACGTGTCGGGCAGTTGGTATCTTTTTTAAATTTGAGTAGGACTTTCCTCGGATTGGTGCATTAAAGTCCGCCGCAACAATAAAGTCAGCTTCCGGTTGTACACATTCAAGCCTATCGACAACTCGAAAAAGTTTGTCGTGCTCAGCCCCAGCGTTGGCTTGGGACGGGGTTTACACAACTGTTCCTAAACCAGCATGTTAAAGTTCTTAATGTCCCGCTGGAAAGCTAGCCTGCTATTTAGTCCGTCCAGCTTGCTATCTAGTGACTGGATGTTCTCTTAGAGAATACTTGGTAGAGGAGCACGGTTTCCCCACAGCCTCAGTCGGACCAAAACTCCATGGTTTCTCCATTGGCGTTGTTTTCCAGGTGCTTGCTCAGGTCAGCACAACAAAGGTTATCCCGTGTTGTTCGTTGAACTTGATGTTCTATACGAAAAAGACGATTCCAGTGCTGATTCCAATTCTGATGTCCAATAGTGATTGTTTTATGTTCGTAACGCAGTTGCAAATGCAGCCAAATTAGTAACAAGTTGGTTGGAAGCACAAAAAACAGCAGCCATCCTCAATGGTGCCATGTTGAAACTAATGTTTACATTTATTTGTCCTTAACAACAGTCAGATCTGACAAACTTTACTCACAAACTCAGATTTTTTATGTTTGAACAATCAACCGAAAAGGGAACACCTGGGCAAGAAGAAACTCAGATGTTTTTTTAAGCCTATCCCTTTAATTTGTCAGCTTCTTGCTTTCAGTGCAACAAAATAATAGAAGCACTTTGCTTTCGATTCTGCATATTGGAGAAAAATACATTCATGTTGGCGCCTATTTATGGGGAGAAGGGGTGTGGGGATGTAGGACACCCAACAGGTAAGTGATTTCTATGACAATTATACACATTAAAAACTGCTTTTATATCACCTGTCTATTTTCTAGTTTTGGAGTAGTATGTTCTTTGTTCACATAAGTACATGTTACACATAAACTGTTCCTATATAACCACCCATTCTTTCCGCATATTTACATTCTTATTACTACGTAGTTACGTGGGAACTACCTTGTAAGTCTTGGGCTGTAATTTGAAGGGTTACCGTTATTTGCGATGTGAATATTGGGACCAAAAGCAATCTGATTCAATTTGGGTGTTCAGCTAACACCAGTTGAGATCCACTGTTGTAAGACATTCTTAATGGGAGGAAGAAAGAAAATAAGAGAAGGTTTTAATCAACCGCTCCAGACATTCCCATTAAGGATGCAGCGTGTTTTTTTTAAAACACTCCCAGAATTGCTCAGATAATTTGCCACTCTTCCAACCTCATGAATCTTAATCATGCAATGCTCGGCTCAATTCGTTGCACTCAGACACAATTAGCTTGTCCTAATTGTAGACCAGAAAGCTTCAACTTCAACCGACCATGCAGTAGGACAACATAACACAGAGTTGGAAATAGATTCAAATTTTAGATCTTTTTTTTACGTCAAAGTCGTTTGGCTTTAGGGCTCTTTGGACTTCCTTTCAGTGGCATTTGAGCTTGGTGTTTGGTGTCATGTATTTTTTTTATTTAACTGTTTAAAATAACTTAGGTTGAAGTCATTACATGTAGAGCTACGAACAGCATGCATATCAGAGTATATACTTTTATTTCAGATTCAAAATTCAGTTTTTAACCAACCATTCGTATATCACGTTATGGGGTTGTTATTGTCACATCGTTGATGTTAAATTTTTATTTGCAGAGAAGCACATTTGTGGGTGCAATTTTTTTTGCCTCACCTTGCTTAACCCCATACAATTGGAACTAGAGGGAGTGAGTAGTTTGCTAATCATATACAGTAAATTCTGACTCCCACTTCTGTGTCTTGAACAATGATGACAGCTTAGAATCATATAGCTACTTAAAACAAAGATGCTGACTATTTCTTCCCTATCAATCTTTATCTCCATATTAAAACATTGGCAAAGTGGCAGAAATAGTACATCATTATCTCCTCTTCCCTTTCTTTGTATCCACCTCTGGTATAGAGGCATAAATCAGTGGTTTATGGTTCCTAGGGGCCCCATGAATCAGACAGGCCTCTGTGGTGAGATATTAAAGGATTTCTAATGGCTATAGGACACTGCAGAAACATTATGTGGTGGTCTGGGGAAACCCTTCACATCTTTTTTTCAAAACTAAAACTCTTGGACACAAACCTACTTCAATCACTGACATATCTTCACAAAACCAAGTTGCACAATTTTAAAGTTAACTGAAGCCAAAAATTAATGAGGCAGGAAACTCCATTCAAAGATTCCATTCCATTTAATACTAATTCTACTGAGAGGCATGAGAGAAAGCTCAAAACACTTAGCTTGATTGTTTCAAAACCGATTGCCAATCCATTTATTCTTAAAACTGCAAATACTAGTATTGTTTGTATTAAATTATCCCTGCTATAACAAATGATTGTACTGTACAATAATATTGTTAGTATTATTGTACTTAATATGCTGGCTCATCATTGTCATTTCTGACCCACACTGTCGTTAGAATCATTAATGATAGATTTCCTTAAATAAACTGCTATTAACATAGTCCATATCCATTTTAACTGCCATCCTTGCTTGACTTACAGTTTGAAAGTCAAATTCAACATAAGTGTGGGTACAGCCAAGCTTGTCAGAAAACCCTAAATCCCTTCAATAATACTTTTTTGTAGTGTTTAAACTAGGCAAAACAACTAGGAAAAATGTAAGTCTGAAGAAACTTACAAAGAATTGATCTGTTGACTTTTTGTATTATACAGAGAAAGTCAAAATAGTCTTGGGTTGTTCTTAAATTACATTGTTGCGTCAACCTTTTATCCCCCACACGGATATTCCCAAAATGTCTTCTGCTCAAGATACACAACCGTTAAGATTTTGGGAGCACTTTGAAATGTCTGTCACGCTGTGTAACGTTGTGGGTTTAACAGACCAGGCATAGGCAGAGGTAGCGGTCGGTGTGCTCTTTATTTGACACAAAATAACACAAAGAAACAGAACAGGAAAAACAATGAGCACTTGATTAATGAAAAGCATAAAAGTAAATCACAAACTGGAACATAGATTCACCACACCATCAGGACACACAGCAACATGGAACAATGGCTGACAAATGAGGGGAGCAGAAGAGAAACATATAAACACATACTGATGACCTAATTGGACCTGGTGTGAGAGACAATTGGAGACAAGACAATTGAAGGGGACCAGGATGAGTTCATGGCAAGTGGAAAGGTGGAGAATGCGGGAGATGGAGCAGCCCGTCACCTCACCGTCACAACGTGCTTGTTTTAGAAAGTAAAGCACAATATTTGTGCATTAAAATAACAATGATTGGAAATACAGTGTACTCATTGTAAATCTTGTAAATTACTATTGTATCTGGAAATGGTTGATTTTTTATGGAATTTTTTATGGCACAATGCCCATCACCAGCAAAAGTCACTTGTGTTCCAATGGAATGTGAGTTTGCTAATACCAGTTTGTCAATTTAAGGCTATGTGATCATTAGAAACCGTTTTGTTATCATGTTAACAAAGTTGAAACATTTGTGCTGATTAAAGAAAGAATAAAACTGGCCTTCTTCAGACTTGTTGAATACCCAAAGCATCAGCAATTGTGGGTTCAAATGCAGGTTCTAAATGGCCAGAAACAAAGAACTTTCTTCTGAGAAATTATTGTTATTCCATGGGAGAAATTGCCAAGAATCTGAAGATCTCGTACCACGTTGTGTACTACTCCCTTCACAAAACAGTGCAGGACACAGACATTGAACAGAAGAAGATTGGAAATAAAAAGCTGGCATCCTTGAATCGCCTCTTCACTGTAAGGTGAAGCAAGCGGACAATGATAGATAATTAGGGTTTACAATGATTGATAATGCTCCAAAAGCACAGCCTCAAAAATGACCACAGAACAACGTATGTCCTGAACTTCACAAAGCTAGTATTTATGGCAGGGTGGCCATTCAGAAATCGCTTGTATCCAAGGAGAATGTACAAAGACAACTTGGTGTAAAGGAGTATTAAACCTGGATCCTGAGATATGGACAAACAGTAATATGCTCTGATGAATCATCTTCGATCATATTTCCTACTTCTGGACCCATTTACAATTGGAGAAATCCAAAGGATGCCAATAATGTCTGCTACCAAATTAAAACTATTTTGCTTTTTACCATTTCCTTGGGATTTGGTTAGATGTCTTAAAACACATGTTGAGTTGTGGAAAAACTAAACATTAAAATTGTCCAAGCCAGTTTTTATATGCTACTAGATTATGATAACGCTATACAGTATATGCATCCCTCAGCTTCTCCACTAAAATCTCTGAATGCAGTTAGTTATTTGGCCTTGTTTTGCAACTAGTGCAAATGATACCACTCATCACTGTCTGTTATATGCTTCAGTTGGCTATGAGTCACTGACATCCGGAAGGGCAAAACATTGGAAGAACAGCAGTTACCAAACAGGCACCTGGAGATGACGTACTGACTCACTGATGAGCTACTGCTTTTAGGGCTGTGTGCGTGTGCAGGTTTTCTACAGTAATTCCCCAGTTATGTTCCAGGACGTGAAGTCAACATTATTTCAGTCCCGACAATGTCATGGTTACGTACTTGTAAAACGTTGTCAGCAGACAAAAGTTACTTCCCAAGTCTATTCATAAAGAAAAACTCAAAGCATTCAAATCCGTTGAAGCACAAACTTTTGTACTTTGTGTTCATGTTCAGAACATTCAATATCGAGAATTGTCGAATGAGTTTTATGTATTACAGACCTACGTACTGCCTAGCCAGCGACAAGGACTAAAAACGCAGCTATTCTGTACAAGATGTGGCCTAAAATAAACAGGTGAAACTTGCGAATGTCCCCCCTACAATTTCAGCTAGCCCACTGCCATTTTTAATAGAGATGTATGGTACTGCATCGAGGTTAAATACTTATTTTCTTATTTTAAAATGGTTATGTATGGAAATTGTTTTAAAAAAGGTGAAAAGGTGTGGGTGGCCTGCCTAAGAGTTTCTATGGCAGAAAAAAAACCTAAATGCTAACAATACAAATTGAACATGCTTGTCTTTCTTGGATGTGGGTGCTTGGCTACTTGACAATGCTCTGGTCAAAAGCCACCACTGCCCTGATGTCTGCCTACATGTTGCCTCTCCTCAACAGCACATGCTTCGTTAAAACACAAAACTACATATTGCTGCAAATCAACTCCTGGCTGATACGAAAAGGAAAAAGGAGCAGGACATTGACTATTGATAATGATTGTTCCAACACTTAGGCTCTGGCATTGGTGATTGGATATGAGCTGTTGGAAACAAAGACAGAGGACGTTTAAGTGTCATGGAATATATGCAGGTTACTGTGCCTGTCATCATTGTCACATAGATAAATGTCTATGCTCTCTGCTAGTCACTTCCTGACTTCTCTCAGGCCGTCGCCTTCCGTCTCTCTTTGTCACTCACTTACACCCACCCATCCCTAGAGTCTTAAAGACCAACAAAATGTCACATATCCCAGCCAAGTCCATAAACAATGATGTATGAGCCCACTAACAGTTAATAGACTGGCTGACTGGAGGGTTTGTTTGTAAATATGTAATTGTGTGTGTGTATTTACGTATGCACAATGTTTGTGAATGAGATTCAGAGCATAAGGCTTGTGTTAAAGAATGAATACTGCGGCCGTATTCAAAAAAACATCTGATTTAGGAGAAACTCTTAAAAACAATGTGTGTGTCAGTCCTAATTTGACAAAATGTGGTCTAAGAGTATTTCACAAAGTGTTATGTGCTAAAACCCATCCCAAAATCTGTGAAAAGTTAGGGGTTAATCAAGATGACTCCTAAGTCATTAAGACCAAATCACACGCAATCCTATAATGGATGTTCACAGCAGTCCGCCTCATAACCATAATCAGGTCAAAATTTTAGAAACATTTAATGATACTGAGCTTTTAAAAAGGTATTGCATCAACCATAAGGGTATTATTATTATAAAACAGCTAGTCAGGTATGTAGTCACTTCAACAAACAGAAACAAACAAACTACACCTGAGATCAAGGTTAAGACAACTTTACACTACTTATAGTCCCCTCCAAAAGTATTGAAACGGTAAGGCAAATTCCTTTGTTTTTGTTGGTCACTGAAGACATTTGGGTTTAAGATCAAAAGATGAGTATGAGACAAGAGTTCAGAATTTCAGATTTCATTTCTTGGTATTCACATCAATGTGTTAAACAACTCAGGGCATACCACACTTTGTTTGAACCCACCCATTTTTCAAGTGTGCAAAAGTATTGGAACATGTGACTGACAGATGTTTCTTCTTACCGAGGTGTTGCCTTTTCGGTTGATTGTTCAAACATTAAATAGCTCTGCATGACCAGTCTGTCACACGGCTGGTGGTGGGACACAGGCGCAGAGACGTGGCGGTGGTAATAATCCATTGTTTTTATTAAATGAAAAGAAACCAAAATTATAGCATCTCATAATGACCCACACAGAGTGTGGTCAAACATTCACATAAATGGGTTCGCCAATTGGAGGCAACGATCTACACCTGCCTCCAATTGGGGAGACCAAACTTAAATAGAGATGCCTAGAGACACCCCTTTCTGTTCTGTCCTGACTATGGCCCCAGCCCAGTGCAGAAATGGCCAGGGGCATAGCCAGGACGTGATATAGTCTAAGTTTCCCTCCTTGGTTTAAACCTATTGACTCATACTCATCTTTTGATCTTGAACCCAAATGTCTTCAGTGACCAACGAAAACAAAGGAATTTGCCATACCTTGGTTTTCAGCAAATGGGACAGGACGACTGCACCGTATTGAGGGGAGGATGGATGGGGCCATGTATCGCAAGATCTTGGCCAACAACCTCCTTCCCTCAGTAAGAGCATTGAAGATGGGTCGTGGCTGGGTCTTCCAGCATGACAACGACCTGAAACACACAACCAGGGCAACTAAGGAGTGGCTCCGTAAGAAGCATCTCAAGGTCCTGGCGTGGCCTAGCCAGTCTCCAGACCTGAACCCAATAGAAAATCTTTGGAGGGAGCTGAAAGTCCGTATTGCCCAGCGACAGCCCCGAAACCTGAAGCATCTGGAGAAGGTCTGTATGAAGGAGTGGGTCAAAATCCCTGCTGCAGTGTGTGCAAACCTGGTCAAGAACAACAGGAAACATATGATCTTTGTAATTTCAAACGAAGGTTTCTGTACCAAATATTAAGTTCTGCTTTTCTGATGTATCAAATACTTAAGTCATGCAATAAAATGCTAATTAATTATTTTAATATCATACAATGTGATTTTCTGGATTTTTGTTTCATACTCATCTTTTGATCTTAAAACCAAATGTCTTCAGTGACCAACAAAACCAAAGGAATTTGCCTTGCCGTTTCACTACTTTTGGAGTGGACTGTATAGCCACAGGGAAATGTTGCTATTCAGAGCAGGCAAACTATACTTATCACAGTAACGTCAGTATTACATTAAACAATAATTGCTCTCACCAGACCACAATTCATATAGTTTCCTTTTGATGTTCGCCAACTACAATCCTGTTTCCAAAATAGTTGGGATGCAGTGTAAAATGTAAATAATAACTGAATGCAATGATGTGCAATCATTTAAACCATATATTCAATAGAAAATTGTTCAAAGACAACATATCCAATATTAAAACAGAGAAATGTTATTGTTTCTTGAATAATAAATGCCCACTATGAATTTGATGCCCGCAAACATTTTAAAACAAAGACGGGACAGGGGCAAGAAAACACTGGGAAAAAAACTTTGGTGGAACATCTCACAACTAATTAGGCTTATCGGCAACAGGTCAATAACTTGATTGGGTATAAAGAGAGCATCCCAAAGAAGATGGGTCTTTCAGAGGTAAAGATGGGGGGGTTCATGACTCAGTGCAAGACAGCGCTATCAAATAATGCCACAATTTCAACATTATGTTTCTCAATGTTAATTTGCAAAGCTTTGGGGATGTCATAATCTATAGTGAGGGAAACAAGTATTTGATCCCCTGCTGATTTTGTACGTTTGCCCAATGAACAAATAAATGATCAGTCTAGAATTGTAATGGTATGTTCATTTGAACAGTGACACAATAACAAAAGAAAATCCAGAGAAAAGCATGTCAAAAATTGGGACAGTACAACTCCTTAAAGTGCAAGCAGGACTGTTTTCTCGCTATAATGCAAATAAATAATATACTTACATTTTAATTTTGCACAAGTGACAAGTGTTTTCCTGCAATCACACTACAAGAACTGTAGCCACTCTCATATTTCTCAGGTTTCAGTTAAAATATATAGCTAATTTTGGTGGTTAGTGGAAGTAGTTTAGCTATTGCCATCCTAGCTAGCAATGACCTAGCAGTCCTCTGGCGGTGCACTGTCAGTGGCCTGCTGCAGTCAAGCCTCCTTGGCCAGACCATATGCAAATTACTAGTCGGCAATGAGTCATTGGCCCGTCTGTGTTAGTTCAATGGCACACTGGCAGTGGATTGCCAATCAGGTCTCCATTGGTAGACAATTTATGTTGTCTGGGTTGTTTCTGAATGTGTAATAACACATTCAGTTTGCCAGATTAAACTGTCTACATTATTACATTGACCATTGTGTTAAAAATATTGTTAGGTATCACTTTGTTGTCATTGTTGAGATGATGTTGAGATAACATCCCAGCTTTATCTAACAAAAAAAATGCTGTACAAGGGTTTATTCAATAAGTATTTTTATAACCATCATATGTTTATGGTTCCTTCTGGTTACGCAAGACATCACTGTCTCTTTTATTTCTCCAAACAAGTTGTGTGAAAAATAATTCATAGTTGGCTAGTTGTTCTAGCTATCTAGTTATATTTTCTGTCCACTGGTATAATGCTTTTTCTATACACTATATTATTGTGTGCAGTGTTCATTGTGATTGATATTCCATTGTTGATTTATGTTGTGAGCTAAAGCCTTTGCTTGCCACTTGCCAGTGATATTTATTCTTGCCCAGCATTCCAAGAGCGAAAGATAACTAGCTATACATTTTATTTAAGCAATAATTGATTGCGTGGAGGGAGCAATATACATTATATTATATATCATTATATATTATTAAACTGTCAAGAATTGGCAAGATCCTATGTGTTGTTCTTTGTTTGTCAGTGTGTATGTAGCCTGTCATTTCAATAAATTGTTTAGCATCAACATTTTTATTTTAAATGTAGTGTTAGCACTGTAAGTCCCTTGTCTAAAATGTCACATTAGAGCTCCCATTACATACATCTAGTCTGTACCTAAGCTCTCCACACTAGAGCAGCCCTCCCACCTCCAACCATGAGCCAGCCAGTCCACAGAAAAAACACAACACAAAACATAACACTATAAAATATTCATGGCTGGACTAAAATAGATAATGCTCTAACTGGCAATAGACACATTTTATAAACCGGGCATTTTGTCATGTTGACGCCCTGAATTCTGAGCCCTGGGTGTATTGGTGTACCTCAAATCTGTCAGAAGATAATTATTTAAGTTAACAAAATGGAAAATGAGATTGATATAAAATGAATGGAAAAACAATGGCTGATGATGCTAAAGTAAATCAATAAGCTAAAAGTTCTCGGGTGAGCACTTCTGTTTGTCCTGTCTTGTTGCTATATTGTGTGTGGAATCTAAAAGGCCATGTTGAAAACCTGGGATGATTTAATAGTGCAACATATGAATCAATGTTATGCGCATATACCTAAGACAGCCATGTTCGGAGGGCGTAAGTCTGACCACCAGGCACCAAGGAGAGCTGTCTGTGACTGTCCCTGATCATATCTGACTTAGTGCAGGATGTTATATGTGGAATGGCTGTTTGTGGGTGTGGGTATGTCTTGTTGATCCAGTGATCTTTTGTCGTTGTGCCAGGGTCTTACACATCATTAAAGATTTTGCCCTTTGACATTGGATGCTTTAACACCTATGGTTAGAGAGTAATTTTCACAGGTTTAACACAACTGAACACATTTCTCACAGTCTCTGTCTCAGAAACACACCCACACACAAACACAGCACCAAGGGATGTGGGAATGTGTAATGTGTCAGATTGAGCTGTAGAGCGAGAGGTTCAGGAGAGTGTAGTGGTGTGTAATATGTAGTAACATTACTTGTGAAACACAAGTTTCTCATGCATAATGGTTCTGGATCTTACTGCCTATTTAAAAGAGCTAGCTGTCGTACCCAGTTAATGCCCCGGCCCACACTGCATTACGCCCGCATCTAGCCCGCCTGCCTTGCCCAGCCTCCGTCTGCACTAAACATTAACATGTCTGTTTCCATCAGAGGCCTGTATCTGTGGATCCACATTCATGGTCTACCCACTAAAGTTTGGAAGTAAGAACACAAGTTAATATGTTCAAAACAACAAAGGATAGGCAGGAAGGACAATGGACATGTTCAGTGTGCTGGTTCATTTGATGTCAATAAAAAATGCAAAAAAGATTTTATTCAATAACAAGTGTGTGATATCAGGGTCCAATTTTTTAAAAGGCTTGGACTAATATATGGACATTTAAATGATGCCACTTAACCCAAATAATGGTCCAGATAGAGTAATTATTTGATTGTGCCTAACAACAGAATAATCTACATTTCACATGGAAACTGTTTTAATTACATTACCACAACTTGACAAGACTGATGGTGAAGATATAGGTGTTTTTCAACTAAATATTGTGTACCTTTTGAGATACTTCAAATAAATATTGGAATGAAATAGCCATGATATAGATAGCTCGTTTCTGTACGACCTGCCAGCCCCTTAAATTGTTGTCACAAAATGTATTTTGATCTAAATAGGCTCATAATTATTGCATTAATTGGTTATTGTCTATCAGTTGAGAAACCACATTCTTTCCAAAACATATTGTGATTCCAAACATCCCTGTTTAGATTATCTCTTAAGATTCAACTTTGTCATTGAACAACTACAGTACAACGAAATACAGTTTGCATCTAACCAGAAGTGGAAATAAAGGAGGGCAGGACATTTACAAGTATTAAATATATGTACAAGTGGAATGTATAGATGTGCAACTAATGCAAATGCATTATATATATCAATATTAAATGTGCAGTGGAAGCAATTAGAGGAGGGCAGAAAATGTTGTATTAATTATAATGTATGTACAAGTAGGATAAATAGATGTGCAGGCAATTCAAAATAAACAATGGCATTCTGAATAAGCAATCGAGGCACATTGAAAGTGTAAGGTAGCATGTGCAACTGATGAGGTTCCCGAGGAAGACGTGCAGCAATTGAAAATGCAAGTGTAGTGGCAGTTCTAAATGTGCAATGAAGGCAATTTTAAGGTGCAAGTCAGCATGTGCAGATGAAATACAGGAATAGCAGCAATAACACATACCTGTAGACAACTGAAAACTTCCTTATCAGACTTTGTATGTGACTGAGTCGAGTAGTACAAAGGGCAGGTATTGGTTATTGATGGCTCTCAGCAGGGTTAAAATAGATAGAAACAATCTGTTCCTGAGCCTGGTGGTCAAAGAACAGAGAGACCTGTACCGTCTGCCTGATGGGAGGAGGGCAAACAGTTAGTGGTATGGATGTGATGAGTCCCTGGTGATGCCGCATGCTCTGTGCTGACACCACTTGCACTGGTGGTCTATGATGGCTGGGAGCTGGGTACCCGTGATATGCTGGGTGGTTTTCACCACCCGTTGCAGGGTCTTCCGGTCGCCTACGAAGCAACCACAAAACCACACTGTGGCGCAGTTAGTCAGAATGCTCTCAGTTGTGCAGTGGTAAAGGTTCACAATGATCTTGGAAGACAGGTGAACCTTCTTCAGCCTCTTCAAGAAGTACAGGCGCTACTGCGCATTTTTGACCAGGGCTGAGGTGTTGAGAGACCAGGATAGGCCCTTGGAGATGTGAACACCCAGGAATTTGAAGCTGGACACACTCCACCTCAGTGCCATTAATGAGAACTGGGGTGTGACCGCAGCCTTTAGATTGCCTGTAATCTACAATGAGCTCCTTGTTGTTTTTTGCATTGATGGCCAAGTTGTTATCACCAGGCACGTGACCTCCTCCCTGTAGGCTGGCTCGTCACTGTCAAGGTTCAGGCCTACCACCGTGGTGTTGTTTGCAAACTTGACGATGGTGTTGGAGCTGTGTACAGGAATGCAGTCGTCAGTAAAGAGGGAGTACAGGAGCGGGCTCAGCACGCAGCCTTGTGGAGCTCCAGTGTTCAGTATCAGGGTGGAAGAGGAAGATATGGAACCTGACAGACTGGGCTCTGTTGGTTAGGAAGTACACAGTCCACCATGATATCTATGTTGCATGCAAATTAGCAACCTTGTATCTCGCAACCTTTTCTTTTCCAAAAGAATTATCAAACCTGATTGCCTGTCGCAAAATGTTACAACGGTTGTCATATTGTTAGTATGTGTGTGTATTTTAAACCTTTTAGTGCCGAATACGTCTTTGCTCACATGGATAAATACATTTTTGTTTTGTTGAAAAAAAAGGGCATGGCTCAGATTAGCTAGGCTAAGTTTAAGTGAACTCATTTAGTCAACTGCAGCTTGTGTTGTGTGGCAGTAGGCTACTTCGTTATAATATTTTTTTTTTTAAAGACTGTATCAGAGACAGTAGCACGAAGCATCTGCAAATGCCCGTTCAAATGCCATTGGCCAGGCTGCAACCAGCATTACTGTTATAAGCCTGCTAATACGAACCATTACCATCACACCGCTTTTATTGGGGGAAATGGTCTTTTCATAATATACAACATCAAATCACATGTATAGGCTGCATAGTGCAATAAAGAAAGCTACAACAAACACAAATACATACATTTAGAGTTTGACTGTATCTTCTTGTAAAGTGGGTCCATATACAGTAACAATATGAATGAATGAGTGATTTTGTGCAGTGGATTATGAGCAGAATGCAATGCAGTTTGACTCTCAGTTTCAGACCAAATGGGAGCAAATTAATAAGGATGTCCTTTAGGAAGACCCTGTAAACCTGGACCATAACAGAGCAGTAGATGAGGCATTTTGTCTGATCCAGTGCTGTGAGCCTTTGAATATTAAAGATATTATAATTTCACTTAAGGGATCTTAAAATTATAGTCCCTGTTGATTGAGGACAGGGCTATTCTGAGCTGAGACGTTGAATCAAATGTATTTCTAAATTTAAATAAATTATATTAAGTACAACAATAAGTTACAAATTGTAATTAAAATTCCACCCTTCAATCTGAATACATTTGAGGGATGTGGAATCTGAGCATGAATAATTATAATATGAATGGACGTTTCATTGAAAGTGAATGTGCTTAGATAATGAGAACAACAGAAACATCGCTGTTGCGATGATCTCTCTGTAGGTTGCGCTCAGATAACCACAGGAATTTTTGCATTGACCATTTGGCATGGGGGTTGCA
>JACXGJ010006089.1:22088-36036 GCA_016801105.1 Esox niger
TCCCCAGACCTGAATATTATTGAAAATCTGTGGTGTGACTTAAAGAGAGCCGTCCATGCTCAGAAACCATCAAACCTGAATGAATTAGAGGTGTTTTGTAGAGAGGAATGGTCCAAAATACCTCCAACCAGAATCCAGACCCTCATAGGAAGCTATAGGAAGCGTTTAGAAGCTGTTATTTCTGCAAAAGGGGATCTACAAAATATTGAGTAATTTTTTTTATTGTAGTGCCAAAATGTATGCACATGCCTAATTTTGTTCGAACAATCATTGCACACTTCCTGTAAATGGTATAAACTTCGTTTCACTTCTCAAATATCACTGTGTTTGTCTCCTATATGATATATTTAACTGATTTTTTTTATCCTAAGAACCAACGATTTATGAAGGAAAATCATGGACATTAACAAGGTTGCCCAAACTTTTGCAGACCAATGTATATGTTCCCTCTGCTCCCTTTGTCTTTGTGTGTTATTGTCTCTACTCAGAGCAGATGTCAGATACATTAAAAGACTTAAACTTACCTGCTCCGCAGTCCGCTCCATCTCTCCAGTCTTCCGCAATTCCTGACTGGTATGCGATAATTATTTCAACCACAGTACGAAACGGTTGATTTCTAATGGGTTTAACATTCTGGAATTATACAGTGACCTGTAGTGACCACATTTGAAAGATCCACAGAACAAAATCGTTATCGGTTCTTGCAACTCGGTTAGTTTAAAATATCAGAACAATTACCATTTTGCTTGGAATGCTAGTCCTTTTCCATGCAAGTCTTTGCATTCCACACCTACACACGCACATTAGGATGCAAGATTGTCCACCTCTCTAAGGCATGTGGTGTTTGATAGGTCAACTAGTCTAAAACACCGGATTCCCATTGGTCATGGAATTTCTGGATTTTATACTTTTTTGACCAAGTCATGGAATATCAGGGAATTTTGTAGCATGTTTAAATTGGAGTTGCCATTAATCAACATGTATTTTCCACGCAGTATTCTTCATTATCGGTTTGTTTCATGCATTTCCTATAATGCGTATTGCTATGATTAGGCTACTAAATTATTCAGTGTCCATTAATCCCTTTCCCGCTTGTCAACTAGCAATCACTTGAGTCAAGATATGCGGTCTCCTGTACCTGCTAACGAAGGCAAACATGCCAGGAAAATAGTTATGTTAGCTTCCTGTTCCGGTGATGTCCAAGAACAAAAGTTATGCAACCAGAAAGTCAGGGGAGAGCCTTTATTTCAGCATGAGACTTCCGATGTTAACAGTACATAGTTCCCACTCACTCTCTCTCCAAAGAATACAGGAAGTTCCACAGTACTTATACCTATACAAGGGAGGCGGCCTAGGGTCAAACCCAGCCAAATACCCTCCAATAAGAAAGTCCTAAATGACCCTTGTATAGGATGTTCCAGCATATGGTCAATGGTCCTATCCCTCAAGCCTGTGACAGTCACATGGGCAACTCCTAGCAGGAGGCATAGACAGGACGTGTGTCCTATCTATACACCTGTGCTCAAGAGTTAGTTAGTACATCTGTGTTGTGTTAAGTTTCTCAAGCCTACTTTCTCTCAGTTACATAATGACTTTAAAGACTGTGTGTTAAAAGTAGATGACAGCGTAGTTAAATGTAAAGTTTGTTAAACTACTATCGCTCTATCAAATATGGGAGATGGAGAACTTCGCAGCCACGCAAACAGTAAATAGCTTGTTACCCTCAAGCAGCCAAAAAGAGCATTGTCTTAATGATGATCATAATTGTGCATTACACCAATCAGCCATAGCATTATGACAACCTGCCTAATATTGTGTAGGTCTCCCTTTTACTGCCAAAACAGCCCTGATCCATCGAGGCATGGACTCCACATACTTTTCTTTGTTGGAGTCCATGCCAGATACCACAGTTGTGCTCTGGTATCTGGCACCAAGACGTTAGCAGCAGATCCTTCAAGTCCTGTAAGATGTGAGGTGTGAGGTGGGTCCTCCATTGATTACACTTGTTTGTCCAGCACATCCCACAGATAGTAAATTGGTTTGAGATCTGGGGAATTTGGAGGCCAAGTCAGCACCTTGAACTCTTCCCATAGTGCATCCTGGTGTCAGGTGTTCTTCAGGTAAGCGACACACACACACACATACACACACACACACGGTCATGACACACACATCTACACAAAGGTCTATGCACAATATGACTGTCAGGATTCATTTTCTGTCCTCCACCTCAATATTGCATTCAACAGCTGTTCTTTTTACATTCACAGAGGAATGTCAAGCCAGTAGCATCATAAACACATGTTTATAACTAATAATTATATGCAGGTTGCAATATTAATAGACACTTAATTGATTATTGATCGTGATGAAAGACACACAAGCCAATTTATATTTAATCACTGAGTGTTTGTTAAAAAGACTGAGTGACTCATTCAATTTTATCGTTAACTTGAATGACAAGTTTGTTCATTCGAATGGTTGGCAGACTTCTACACAACTGGCAAGATTCATACTCTGTCCTTCAGCTCAGATCAATGTATCCGCCAACAACTTAATCTATTGTGCACAGAGAAAAATAAAACAATCTGTAGGGAGCAATCTAGAAGAAAATTGTAGACCTACAAACAGGTGGAATGGGCTACCAGACCATCGCCATGTAGCTTGTTGAGAAGGGGACTACAGTTAGTGCGAATATTCGCAAATAGAAGAAACACAAAGGAACTGCCAATCTCCCTCGGTCTGGGGCTCCATGCAAAATCTTACCTCGTGGAGTTGCAATAATCATGAGAATGGCGAGGAAACAGCCCAGAACTACACGGGCGGATCTTGTCAATGATCTCAAGGCAGCTGGGTGAACATGGTATTCCTATATTAGATTGCAGAGGCCAGGGATATGGTAACAGCTAGGTTAAGGGAAGGTTAAGGGAGTACAAGTCCAAATATTAGGAATAAAAACTCCCTTGACACATACTCACCTTGCACCTCAAACAAGCTGAATTAGGTTGGGGTTCATGTAGGGGAATCGTGCCCAGAAATCGATTTGTTTTTTGGTTAAGTCAGTGTCTATTCAGCGCAAATCCATTATGACAGACTATTATAACAGAACAGATGGGCTGCTCTCCACGACTATCTGATACGAGATGGAGTGCTCAAATCACTGCAGTGCACCCTTCGGCGACTCACTTGCCGAGTGTAATTGAGGCCCTGGATGAACTCGTTTGCCACAGCAGCTTTACAAGTGAATGCAAGTCAAAGGCAAAAGGTTTAAAAAACTTTTTTCCATCATTCACAGCCATTTAACTTCTCACTTTCTGGGTAAAGGTTTTACACTGTATTGAAGAACGTAACCTGATTTTCCAGGCGGCAGGCTTTTCTTTGGAAATAGAGGCAGCTTATATTAAAACACTTGAGAAAGAGACCGCATCAATGCGTCACTCATGGGATAATATTTTTGTCTGAGGGAACAGCTGTAGCAAATGCAATACAAGTAAAACCACTGTTTCTTTCAGAGCTAAACCGACTAAGGATTTCATTTTTTCATTGAAACAGTAGTGGACGTTGACCAGGACAGAGCAGATGTTTTTTGTAATACATATTTTTGTGGCCATCAACAACATAATTTGCCAATTGAACACTCAGGCAATACATGAAATATGTGAGGATTTTTCCTTCTTATGAAAATTTTGGGAAATGAACCATGAGGAAATAGGCACTGCCTGTCAAAAGTTAGTAAGGAAATATTCAAGTGATTTTACAAAGGCCCTTCAAAGCACAACCTCTGAGAATAAGCTGGACCCTCTCAGCCTGCTTAATGCCATTAAAATAATGCAGCTGCCAAGCATCTATGGAGATGTTTGTACTGCCCTGTGCATTTTCTGTACTTTGCTTGTAAAAGTTGCAGGTGAAAGATCATTCAGTAAGTTGAAATTGATAAAAAAATTATCTCCGTTCGAAGAAGAACCAGGACAGGCTCAATCACCTGGCTATCCTTTCTTTCGAAAGAGAGCTAGCTCAAAATATTGACTGTAAGGACATAAGTGAATTTGCAAGCAAGAAGGTTGGACGTATGTCCCATACCTAGCATAATGTCCCATACCATGGCAGTGCAGTGACAACAGGCGTTAAGAGCAATTTAAGGTAGTACTAGCATGCACATATCAGTATAATAAGCATTGTGTGTTGTTAAACAAGTTTGCCAGTCTTTGCGCAGACATATGGGGGCAATTTATGCACAGTCACAGTTGGTTTAATCTCGGCAGATACTTTGGTTCTGAATGGAAAAAATTATAAGCATAAATTACCTGTGTTGAAAACAGTGGTTTGACTGCGGCCTAGCTATAAATTAAAACATTAAACAATAAAATGATATACAATTATTTATTCTGACCAGTTGTTATGTATAACATATTGCTACACCCTATACCCTTTGCAGAGGGGTGTTTTTTGCATGTCTGGGTTTGGGTGTTGTAGGGTGGTTTCTCTTTATCTGTCTCTCTTTACCATGTGTGGTGAGTTGCTGGTGATGATGTGGGCGCGGCCTCTAGAGTCCTGTCAGCTGTTCTCAATCAAGCCTGGCTGTATATAAAGAACTTCTGTTTGTGCAGCATGAGAGATTGCAGGAGGGAGAGATCTGTTCCAGAGTTGGTTTTGTTGCCCTTGTCTTGTGTGCCTGCTTGCCCTTCTTCCTGTTTCCATCCACTTACATTTTCAGGGAAGAAGGGATAGGTCAGATACCCTGGGGTATACATTCGCCCGTAGATGACCCTCTGTTAAAACCCTAGGTTAAATGTGAATGGGTATCACCCTTGTATGTTTGCAGCAGTTAGGCTGCAGGACAGGTGTTAGAGTGTGTAGGCAGGGACAGAGGTGCAGGGATGCTTAGCGTCTTGGTTTTCCTTGTTTCTTTGTTTGGAACCCGTTCGCCTAGCCCTTCCTAAATGTTAAATTCTGTCTGTTTTTTTGTCATATTTGATATATACAGGACTGATAGTTGTTTGGTATGCACACTACTCCTTACAAGGTCAAGTAAGACAAGATATTGTACGTTGTAGAGATGCACTGATCTGTTTTTTGTAGACCGATACTGAAAGCCGATTTTCACCCCGAATAATCGTCCGGTTACATACCGATTGTATTATTTTTATATGTACATTATTCATTAATTTAAGATCAGTTTGTATCCAGGCCATCAAATGAAATCAAGAAAAGGCTAAATAAATTGACAGCCATTTAATTGACAACTAGCAAATGCAGTCTATAACCTCTCAAAAGGTGACATTAACTGTATTATTTTGAGGACAAAACAGTGTTTATACAATAGGCTAATCTAAATGTTGTACAGTTTAACAGTCACTGGCTTATGGCCTATTTTCCAAATCTGAACATGTAGAATGCTTTGTTGATGCCAAAACACTAACTGGATAACTAAAAAGCTGACTAATTGGCACTAAAAGAAGCAAAATGAGTATGGTTTTTGTTCAATTTTGTTAAACATCCTATAAAACAAATGAATTAGCCTATATGCCTGGACCACTGAAATTAAACAAGGCAGTGAGACATAGTTGGAATAGTCAAACTAGCCTATTTAAACTGGCTACACCTCTTATTGCTGACACTTAAGCATCCAAGGCAGATTTTAACAAAGACAAGCATCCCTGCTATTCAGAAGACAGACTTTTGTCCAAGATATGTGAAACAGAGCTAAATAAGTGTTTGTTTTCCCCATTTGTGGAGGCTGCAGAGAGGTTAGCTCGTGCCACGGTTGTGAGGGCAGTAGAATAGCCCTCGTTGTTATGCCAGTATGCCAGTAGTTGTGTGCTCCGTGGGATGGTGGACTGAGCGGTAAAGCTGCATCTGCGATACAGCTGCGCTGCTCCTCCCCGTTCCTCTGGAGTTTCACTCAGTCTTTCATCGTACATTGCCAATAAGTAACCAGATTGTGGTATTTTTTTGCAAGGCCCGGCAGTGTCTCCTTGGTTCTTTGCTCCGTGACACAGCCTCTGTTCATCATGTCGGCTTAGGTCTATCACTGCCAGCACACTGGAAAGCTTTGGCCATACTTGTGCCATAACTGCATCTGGGAAATATAACAAAACAATAATTTAGTTGTTCAAGCTTTAGTCTATATGCAATGTAATTTCCTAATCTAAATTACAAAATATATTGGTCTTACCATATTTTTTATGTAATAGGTTGACCAATTTCAACTAATTTAATTCTGTAATACACTGGCAAAGTATATTTGCATAATTAAAGCAGATTTCATATACCTTGTACATAATTTATTTTCAGCCTAGCCTAAATTGATAACGTTTAGCCTACTCTTACACATTTTGATTTCATAAAGGCCTTATATGTTTTAGACTTACTCTCTCCTTGGGTCGATGATTGTAGCCACACTGTAAATAAGTTCTGTTTTTATGTTAGTGAGTCTTTGATCCACGGCTTCCAGTAGTTTTTTTCAAGTTTGCACTCAACGATCTGTTTAAACACTTATGCCCAGGATATTTCAGAGTAATTGTAGATGGTATGACAACTGCGGAAGATGAAGATGATGAGCAGCTTTGTCCGGTGAGCTACTCAAAAGGTGCCGGAGGTGATATCATATTTTCAGCCTCCATTGATTGGCTGATAAGTTTGTAGGTAAACCATAATCAGCTGAATAGGCACCCATTACATGCATATGTTCCAATAGACTTTACAGCATGTAAAATATGCTATTCCACCTGGTGTCTACAACCTGTTGCAATCTGGAGTAGGCAAGAGGTGAATGTTTAGAGTGGCCAACAATTTGTCTCCCGGTCGCTACTACATCAATAATGCTGCACTGAGACAGCACCCCATTATGAACAACAAGCGGGAGCATGCTGGCCAAGCAACCGAGGTGAAATCAGTTTTATATTCGAGATTCAACAGACATTCACATTCGTTCCTCTGTTTAGGCTCCTTTTTAAATTTAGGGACTGAGGAAAAAGAGTAAACCAGGAAATTGCTGAAATGTCAGAAGATGAATATAGTATCATTATGGACTCTCATCAACATCATTTCACATGCTAAATATTATACCACACTGGAAATCAAATGTGGTATAATAATATACCATATTGTTAAAAATAATTTTGCAATAAAATGCAAATTAATTATAAAAAAATTATGCAATGTGATTTTCTGGATTTTTGTTTTAGATTCCGTCTCTCACAGTTGAAGTGTATGATAAAAATTACAGACCTCTGCATGCTTTGTAAGTAAGAAAACCTGCAAAATCAGCAGCGTATCAAATACTTGTTCTCCCCACTGTATATCATGCAGAAAGTGAACATTCTGTGCTCAAAGTTGATGTAATATAAGCATGAAGCGTTAGGTTCTGAGCTTCTTTGACAATGGCCAAATTTTCGATGGCTAGACAGGGTCAGAGCATTTCAAAACTGCAGCCGTTGTGGGATGTTCTCAGTGTGCAGTGGTCAGTACCTATCAAAAGTGGTCCAAGGAAGGAAAAGCGATGAACCAGCAACAGGGTAATGGGCTGCCATTAATGCATGTGGGGAGCGAAGGCTGGCCCATGTAGTCCAATCCTACAGACCAGCTACTGTAGCTCAAATTGCTGAAACCGTTAATGCTGGCACTGATAGAAAGGTGTCAGAACACACAGTGCATTGCAGTTTGTTGCGTATTGGGCTTGCATTGCCGCAGACCAGTCAAGGTGCCCATGCTGACCCCTGTCCACTGCCCAAAGTGCCTACAGTGAGCAAATGAGCATCAGATCTGGATCATGGAGCCATGGAAGAACGTGGCCTCGTCTGATGAATCACGTTGTCTTTTACATCACGTGGATGGCTGGGTGTGTGTGCGTCGCTTACCTGGAGAACACATGGCACCAGGATGCACTATGGGAAAAAGGCAAGCCGGCGGAGGCAGTGTGATGCTTTGGGCGATGTTGTGCTGCGAAATTTTGGCTCCTGCCTTTCATGTGGATGGTTATTTGACACCTATCAGAGCTTTGTTGCAGACCATGTGCACCCTTTCATGGCAACAGTATTCCCTGAAGGCATTGAAGTTCATCACTATTTTTGTTTGCTCCCTGGGGTTTAAGACCGGGTGTTTTATGAAAGCTCTTTGTGACAACTGCTGATGTAAAAAGGGCTTTATAAAATACATTTGATTGATTGATTGATTGGCCTCTTTCAGCAGGATAATGTGCCGTGCCAAAAAGCATTATTGTTCTGAAATGGTTTGAGGAACACATTAACGAATTCAAGGTGTTGACTTGGCCCCCAAATTCCTTAGATCTCAATCCAATCGAGCGTCTGTGGGATGTGTTGGACAAACAAATCCGATCCATTGAGGCCCCACCTCTCAACTTACAGGACTTAAAGGATCTGTTGCTAACATCTTGGTGCCAGATACCACAGCACCCCTCAGAGGTCTAATGGAGTCCATGCCAAGACGGGACAGTTATGTTTTTGCAACAAAACTTGGACCTACACAATACTAGGCAGGTGGTCATAATGTTATGGCCAGAGTTGGGAAGTGATGGATTACAATTAAACCTTAACATGTACAAAAAACAGTAACAGTAACACGTAACCAACAAAAATATTGCAATCAAATTACAGATACTTTTGAAAAAAGTATTACTTTTGGATTACTAGTCTTCAATTGAAAAATAATACAGTAGGTGCATGAAAGAATTAAGAGAAATGGCATGTTTGATTTTTTTATCTAATGTTTAAAAAACATTGTTATTTGAACCAAAATAACAATTACATGTCAACCAGAATAAAGACGATGAATTGCTAGTTCAATTTTCTCTGGTTTTGGTTGATTGGATGGTTGATTGGATGACTGACCCATATAAAATGTGATTTAGTTATCAACACATCTTTGTTAGAACAATAGTAGGCGATAGGCCTACCTAGTGTTATATATCTTTTTTGTGTTTCAAGGTTTTTTTGTCAAATGCTCCAAACAAAACAACCAGAAAGAGTTGCACTGAACAACTCCAACTGGAATTGTTTACAAGATTAGGCTACTGTTTGTTAGATACAGTTGTGCTTGTAAGTTTCAATACCCTGGCAGAAATTGTGAAATTTTGGCATTGATTTTGAAAGTATGCAGAGATAAATTCCATATAATGTTTTATCACAATATTTAGGAGAAAGATGTGTTGGGAAGCACTCTGCCAAAGGATGACAATTGGCATTTGATTGAGCCATCTCAACTGGATAGGGTATGCAATTTGTATTTGTCTGCTTGTTTTGCATTACAGAATTTTTTTTTCATTTGTTATCGCTGGCTGCTGGCACTATTGACTCTAAGCTAAGAATGTTGGTGTATATTTGCAGTATATTTCTTTAATTTGCGTTTTGAATATCCATCGCTTTTGGCCCTAGAAATCGCAGGTTATGTTTGCGCGGGTAAAACGTATTTGTGTGCGGGTGTTCACGATTACCAATCGAATTCACGTCGGGGGTTTCAGCAGTTTTGATAAAGTTGGTGGATATAGAGCAAAACATCTTTGAGTGTATGCAGAAAAACCTACGGATATCTTAATTTATATTTACAATATTGTCAAAACCCTTTTCAAGTAATTATCTTTTTTTTCCATGATGTTTTGAAGCAATTAAAAAAATGGATTATCTGCAAATAACAGAATAGCCTAGCAAATTCTTATTTTGGGTTATGTTCAGATAAAAAGTCAAATTATGGAAGATTTTGGATTATTGGATAACTATTGGAATGCGTGTAATGTAGAGATGTATCCCAATCATACTGAAGTAGAAAACATTGATTGGTCTTGCAAAAGGTGTTCAACTGGATATAGTCTATTTCTTTTTGTTTTCTAATGCCTCTTTATCTGAAATTAATTCAAAGTAAGCAGATCATGTCAATGAGTTTGAGTAATCAAAAAGTTACATTATTGATTACAAATGTGGACAGGTAACTTGTAACTGTAATGGAAAACATTTAAAAAGTAACCTATCCAACCCTGGTTAGGGCTGGATGTGAAGATCGACCTGTAAATTACTGAGAATCTGAAAACCTATCAATTGTTTAAGATGTCACTACATTTGTGCTTATTTGTGGCCTAGATAAAAAGAAAATACCTCATTGCAACAATCAACCAAAGCAACAAGCATTATCAAAATCATCAGACCTTTAGACTGGAATTAATTATAACTTGCCAGAGTTATGCATTGTCTTATTTTACAACATTCAGCATGTGCCCACACACTTTCATTTTTAAAAACTGAAAGCATACTTGCAAAGGGAGTCACCATGGTAGCAATTGTAGGTTTTCATCTAGTACAGGAGACCAGCTTGTAAAGTAGTTTCATCAATGGAAAGGAGCCACAGCATAGATACTGCAATGCAGTCTGATTGAATGTAACCCCTATTCTGAAAAGAAACCCATTTACGCTAGCAACCAGCAAGGCCAAAGGGAAGTGAAGTGAAGTGGGAAGTTCTTGGGAAAAACTGATCACTTCCCTTTCTGATTTGTGGCATAATGAAATTTGACAAGTGATTTATGTTGAACATTAATTATGCTATGCTAGGTCATTTGTTACTGTGGGGAAGCACAGACGTTGTTTCAGTTTATAAGTGAATCACACATGCACTATAATGAATTACCCTCTTTGCTACACCTTTTGTTGATTTTCATATAGGAATACATTGTCTTATATAAAGCAAGTGAGAATGGAAAGGATGTTGGAACCATATTTCAAATAATATTCAATTCATTATATCCATTCCTGAAAATGAATTATTTCCGGTGTGGAGCTTCATTTTTAGAATAGTCAGAAATATAAGTGCCTATAAGTGCTTTTAAACACCATGCACTACAAAGTGTCTATGATAAGTGAGACAAATGGCATCACATGCCACATTTTGTGCATGCAGAATATGGCTCGCATGAGCAAGATTATACATTACTGAAAGCAAATACAAAATGGCGAGCTTGCGGACAAGTTGATGCTAGTGCACACTATGGCATACAAAAGTAATAAAAAGATTATACATCATGAGAGTGAAGAGATATTGACTACTGAGCATGACTACAGCGTGACAACTCTGACAGGTATAACATGTCAGATATCTGTCGGTCTGTCTGTCACTAGATGTACATTGCTTTTGGAATGCATTCAGACCAAATAGTTACATTTTGGTCTCATCAGACCAGATAATTGTATTCCTCATGCTTCAGGTCTTTCACTTGGCATGTCATATGCCTTCTGAATACTTCTTGAACACATTGCATTTACAGTTAAATTTTTCAATGTACAAACATCTAGCTTTACTTGCTGACATGCAGCTGTATGGCACTTTCAGAAGCAATTGGGTTAGCTTTGTAAGCAGAGTATATTTTGTGAATTTTGTCATTCTCTCTGTGAAAGTCCTGGATGTGTCGTGGCCTGATGGCACCAATACATATCCTCCATGATTTGGTGGATTGGGTGATCTGAATTCATATAGGTCTTTGATATTATTGTATTATTGGTAGATATTATTGTTGGATCTGTTAATCAGAATGTGCTGATTAACAGACTCAAAATAATTACATCCTAACTAAATATTAAAATGGCTTTGAAGCATGTTTGAGGCATGAGCAATGCCTGGCAATTACACTGAAACTATGCATGAAGTAAAATGAAAACAGTGTTGAAATTACAAGGAAACAACTGATTATTTGCAGGGAAATAGGAGGGGAGATCTTTGCCTTAGTTTGCAGGGAAAATGTCCAGATGTTACACTGCAACTTTACAGAAAGTAAAAACAGTGGAAACAGTGTTGAAATTATAGGAAAAACATCTGTTAAATTGCAATTTATTAGGAGGGAAGAGCTTTGCTTTAGTTTGCAGGGGCAATGTCCTGCTGTTACATGCAACTACTCTGAAATTGAAATTGAAATAATGTTGTAACAAAAAAGGCAGCACTCTAAAGTTTAGGATGCAAAAGCATAAGTGACTTTATTTAATTAAAGGTTCAAAGAAACAAAATAGTGATATACATAATCAAAGTACAAGACTTCACAACAAGAATTTACACTGTGGCTTGGGTTGGGTACTAAGTTGTCTTCTTTGAGTTGCGTTTAATATTCTGGGGAGGCAGACAGAGGGAGCCTTGAATCCGCTTAAGCTCAGGGGATTGTGACATAAGTGGAAAGAAGAAGGCTAACACTGGTAAATTGCAGAGTAATTGGAGGACCTCCATTTGCATTGCAACTTTGCAAGGTAATATAGAGCTAACAGGTACGTAAAGGAGATAGTTACAAAGGCAGAACTACAATTCAAACCATTACTAGCGGCAACAATATGAACGTTTGTGGAAAGAACAATGAATATCTAAGGAACCACTAGGTATATTCGAAATACACATAAAATAAAAGGTTAAACATGTTTGAAAAGTGAGAAGCCTAATGCAGTATAGAAAGTTATTAATACAACAGCTTTGCAGTAGAACTACACTATGTTGATTTGTAAATACAGGTAAATTTAACAATTGACTTGTGCTGAAATAACAGTAATGGTAAGAAAGTAATGAAATACAGGAGTGTAACATATCAACTGTTCATGGGTAATGAACATTCTTACATGGTTATAGCGGTCTCCATTCTGTTCTGTTTTTTTAGTTCAGCATAAACAAAAAAGACATAAATGGGTAACTAGCATGCCTTTGTCTAGTGTTGCCGTCTCAGACACAAAGCTTTTTCCCTACAACGTTCCCAGCAGTTACCTACAATTTTCAGCAGAATCATGGTTACTATTGCTGTAAAATTACCATGTTGTTACCAAGTTTCCTCTTTGTTCCTAACTTGTTTCCTAGAAATAACCTAGTTAACCTTGTTATTTCCATCCTGCCAAATACAATGCTACATGCTCTCTAGATTTTGCCAAAAACACCGATCTGCAGATTATGTGAAATGATGATTACTAATACTGAATCCTAAACCTTTCATGCTGTTAATAAAAACTGCTAGCCTCCATTAAAATATTACACTCACCAAAAGGATTATTAGGAACCCCTGTTCAATATCTGATCAATGCAATTATCTAATCAACCAATCACATGGCAGTTGCTTCAATGCATTTAGGGGTGTGGTCCTGGTCAAGACAATCTCCTGATCTCCAAACTGAATGTCAGAATGGGAAAAAAGGTGATTTAAGCAATTTTGAGCGTGGCATGGTTGTTGGTGCCAGACGGGCCGGTCTGAGTATTTCACAATCTGCTCAGTTACTGGGATTTTCATGCAGTAACTGACGCAATTGGGCATCTTTTAAATGCCACGGCCTACCTGAGCATTGTTTCTGACCATGTCCATCCCTTTATGGCCACCATGTACCCATCCTCTGATGGCTATATCCAGCAGGATAATGCACCATGTCACAAAGCTTGAATCATTTCAGATTGGTTTCTTGAACATGACAATGAGTTCACTGTACTAAAATGGCCCCCACAGTCACCAGATCTCAAACCAATAGAGCATCTTTGGGATGTGGTGGAACGGGAGCTTTGTGCCAAGGATGTGCATCCCACAAATCTCCATCAACTGCAAGATGCCAACATTTCTAAAGAATGCTTTCAGCACCTTGTTGAATCAATGCCACATAGAATTAAGGCAGTTCTGAAGGCGAAAGGGGGTCAAACACAGTATTAGTATGGTGTTCCTAATAATCCTTTAGGTGAGTGTATATGGCTTGGTTATATTTAAAAAGAAAATTAAAATCAATCAATCAATCAATCAAATTTTTTTTATAAAGCCCTTTTTACATCAGCAGTTGTCGCAAAGTGCTTTCACAAAACACCCGACCTTAAAACCCCAAGGAGCAAACAACAGTAGTGTTGAACTTCAGTGGCTAGGAAAAACTCCCTATGAGAGCCGAAATTTAGGAAGAAACCTAGACAGGAACCAGGCTCCGAGGGGTGACCAGTCCTGTTCTGGCTGTGC
>JACXGJ010006090.1:0-35936 GCA_016801105.1 Esox niger
TAGGTTTTCAGACACTTAGAGGAGTTTAAGCCACCAGCCTGGCATTGAAAGCATGCTCTACCAACTGACACAGGACCAGGCTGTAGTGTGGTCATAAACAGTGTTTATATTTATGTTTACGAGTGTTTGTCTATGTTTGTATGTATAGGTGTGTGTGTGTGTGTGTGTGTGTGTGTGTGTGTGTGTGTGTGTGTGTGTGCGCGTGTGTGTGTGTTTGTGTGTGTACATAGTTAGGCCTGGAAAAATTTGGACACTGACACAATTTCCATAATTTTGGCTCTGTACGCCAACATAGATTTGAAATAAAACAAACAAGATGCAATTGAACTGCAGACATTCAGCTTAAATTCAAGGGGGTTGAACAGAAATATCATATGAAATGTTTAGGAATTGCAACCATTTTCATACACAGCCCCCTTATTCCAGGGGCTCAAATGGAAGTTGACAAATGAACACAAAAAATGAGTAAAATGTCATTTATTTATACTTGGTCAAGAATCCTTTGCAGGCAATGACTGCATGAAGTCTGGAATGCATGGAAATTACAAAATGCTGGGTTTCTTCCTTTGTGATGCTTTGCCAGGCCTTTACTACAGCTGTCTTCAGTTGTTGTTTGTTCGTGGGTCTTTCTGCCTTAAGTTTTGTCTTCAGCAAGTGAAATGCCTACTCGATTGGGTTGAAAACAGGTGATTCACTCAGCCATTGCAGAATATTTCACTTCTTTGCCTTTAAAAACATCTGGGTTGCTTTCGCAGTATGTTTTGGGTCATTGTCCATGGTCAGTGCCGACCAATCAACTTTGCAGAATTTTGCTGAATCTGAGCATACAATATATCCCTATACACTTCAGAATTAATCCTTCTGCTTCCGTCTTCTTTCACATCAAACACAATAAACACTAGTGACCTAGTGCCACTGGATGCCATGCATGCCCAAGCCATCACACTTCCTCCACCATAGTTCACAGATGATGTGGTATGCTTCGGGTCATGGCGTTCGTTCCACGTCTTCTCCATACATTTTTCTTCCCATCATACTGATACAGGCTGACTTTAGTTTCATCTGACTAAAGAATGCGATTCATGAACTGGGCTGGCTTTTTTAGATGTTTTTTGGCAGCCTATGGATGGCCTGCTTCACTTGCATTGAGTGCTCCTTTGACTGCATGTTGTTGTGTCACAGCAACAGCTTCCAAATGTGAATGCCACCCTTGAATTAACTTCAGACCTTTTACCAGCTAAATTGATGAAGAAATAACGAGGGAATAACACCTTTCCATGAAACAGCTTTTGAGTCAATTGTCCAATTATTTTTGGTCCCTTATGAAAAACGGGGTTACATATTAAAGAGCTGTAATTCCTAAGGTATATTTGAACAGTGAGAGACAGAATAAAAATAAAAAACCCAGAAAAACGCATGTCAAAAATGTTATAAATTGATTAGCATTTTTATGAGGGAAATAAGTATTTGACCTTTCTGCAAAACATGACTTAGTACTTGGTAGCAAAACCCTTGTTGGCATCACAGAGGTCAGAGGTTTCTTCTAGTTGGCCACCAGGTTTGCACACATCTCATGAGGAATTTTGTCCCACTCCTCTTTGCAGAGCTTCTCAAAGTCATTAAGGTTTTGAGCCTGACATTTGGCAACTCGAACCTTCAGCTCCCTCCACTGATGGGATGGTGTTCTTGGGGTCATAGATAGAACATCTCCTCCAAACACGGCAAGTTGTATTAATGCCAAAGAGCTTGATTTTTGTCTCATCTGACCACAACACTTTCACCCAGTTCTCCTCTGAATCACGCAGATGTTCATTGGTAAACTTCAGACGGACGTGTACATGGGCTTTCTTGTGCAGGGGGCATTGCGGGACCTGCAGGATTTCAGTCTTTTACGGCGTAGTGTGTTACCAATTGTTTTCTTGGTGTCTATGGTTCCAGCTGCCTTAAGCTCACTGACAAGATCCTCCCATGTAGTTCTGGGCTGATTTCTCATTATTCTAATGATCATTGCAACTCCACAAGGTGAGATCTTGCATGGAGCCCCAGGCGGAGGGAGATTGACAGTTCTTTTGTGTTTCTTCCATCTGTGAATAATTGCTCCAACTGTTGTTACCTTCTCACCAAGCTGCTTGGTGATGGTGTTGTAGCCCATTCCAGCCTTGTGTAGGTCTACATTCTTGTCCCTGACATCCTTGGACAGCTCCATGGTGGAGAGTTTGGAATCTTGTTGATTGATTGCTTCTGTGGACAGGCATCTTTTATACCGGTAACATGTTGAGATTAGGAGCACTCCCTTTAAGAGTGCTCCAGTTCTCAGCTCGTTCCCTGTATAAAAGATACCTGGGAGCCAGAAATCTTTTTGATTGAGAGGGGATCAAATACTTATTTCACTCATTAAAATGCAAATCAATTTATAAATATTTTCACATGCGTTTTTCTGCAGTTTTCTGTATTTTTGGTAGTTATTCTCTCTCACTGTTCAAAAAAACCTACCATTAAAATTATAGATTATTTCTTTGTCAGTGGGCAAACATACAAAATCTGCAGGGGATCAAATACTTTTTTCCATCACCGTAGAAGAAACCACTCACACACAGGCATTAGATGATCAAACACACATGCATGTATGCACACGCACACCCAAAAAAACACATCAGGTGTTTGAATTACATTAGGAAGTGTCAATGTGCCTTGGTTCAACGAACACCAGACTATCAATCTATAAAATATTTGACATTCTTTTTTTGTTATTCTGTCTGTCAGTATTCAAATAAACCTGCCAATAAAATTATAGACTGATAATTTCTTTGTCAGCAGGCAATCATACAAAATCAGCAGGGGATCGAATTATTTTTTCCCTCACTATATATACAGCTCCGGAAAAAAATAAGAGACAACTGCACCTTCTTCTTTCCTTAATCAAAATTTCAAAAAGGAACATTTCAAGTGAGAAACAGGAGGGTTAAAATTGAGAGACCACATAAATATACATATATGTGTGTATGTGTGTGTGTGTGTGTGTGTGTGTGTGTGTGTCGTTGAAAAGAAAATTAGACAAAACTATTTCATTAACAATTTTGTTTTTTTGTACTATGAAAAATGACTTCAGAAAGGAAGTTAAAAAGCAATCTTAAGTGAGAATATTACCCTAACAGCACAGTGGTGTGAGCACACAGTATTCATTGATTGTTCATTTAAAACTCTTCTGAAGCATTGTTTTGGATGTTTGCATTAGTATATTTGTATTGATGTCTAGGTGTCTGATGTTATCACATGTAAGTGCCTTGCCACTGAAAAATATGGTCTAATGTCCTCTGTCCTCCTCCTGCTTGCCTTTCATCCATTGCAGAATGTATATTAGGGTGCTTGCTAGCAGATATATTCAGTATAAATGATAGTCTTCACAGAGACAGTAAGGCAATTTTGACTTGGCAGAGGTGGTGGGCACACCATAGATGTGAACAAAGATGGCAGCGAGCACCAAACACTTGTCGCTCTGAAAGGCAAAAGCCCATGTGAAAGGCAAAAGCCCATGTGGCATGTGTTGTGAACATTGTTGGATAGGACCAAAGCAAATGCTGTTTCAGATGATGGCAGCTTGTGTGGACAGAGATGAAATAGCTTGAACACTGGAAGCTTAAATGTTTTGCTATTTCAGGATAAAGACAGGGTTAGACAACCACCTGTTGCCAGTGGATGTACTTCAAAGGTAACCAGTACATTAGGCTATCATCCAGTAATGTGTTTTTCAGTTTCAAAATCATACCATATTCCGTAAACAAATATTATGACCTAATTAGTAATTTTTCTTTTTCTCTTTTTCTGTCCGATACCTCTACTTACAAAATACTTAAGAAAAAAAGAAAACATTGGATGTATGAAATATTGAGTATGAAGGTTTCATTCTATCATATTTTTTACCACAGTTTTGACAATTATACCTTTGGAAAGGGGTCGTATGCATGCAGTGAGAGGGGGCACACATTTCTTTAGTTGTGCAGCAGACTTCTGTGGGCTTTCAGCTCAATGGAGACAAGACGTACCTGCAAAGTCTAAACAGTGGCCAGATGCCCTAAAAAATCGGCTCTGCATGGGTCAAGCTGTAAAGTGTCTATGGAAAGTATTCACCCCCTTTACATTCTCCAAATGTTATTGTTATTGGCTTCATGTATAATTGATTAAATACATATTATTGCCATCAATCCACACTCAAAATCCCATTATAGTAAATAAAAAATAAATTGTTTGTGCCAAGGAAGGCAATTGTGATGGAAATTCCATCGATAGACACTCAAAGGAGTAAGACAGAGACAAAATTCTCTTGGCACAATTAGCAGTTTATTTGCAAATAGAGAAACGCGTCAAATGCTTACCGAATAATCATTCGAGGAAGCTCTAAAGTAAATTACATGTACAGCTCGTATTTATTATAGTTAAAAGGGGTGTGGCAAGATGCCACCCATCAATCTTAGGTCACACAGGTGGGAGGGTTGTCCCCCCCACCTTCCTGCCATAATGTTCACAGTTGTGTTTACCTAAACGGACAACTGCCCCTACCAACACTCACATTCCGAAGGAACCACGGACAGATAGCCTTAATGGTTTAGCCAGTTGAGCAGTTGGTCAGAGAACCTAATGATTCTCTGAAATAATACAGATGCATGTCACAACCAAAGACCAGAGTTACATACCATGTAATAGACAAGCAAACATGTCTCCAAAATACATTAGTTAAGAAATTGCCACAACACAATTCACAAAGACGGCTGAAAAGGCACAATATCAAAATCAACAAGTGTCTATCCTTGGTAAAACGTCTATATAAGCACATAACTACTTTTCTAAAGAGCACACAACTTAGGACATATCACAGTTTGTATTAGACCACAGCACTTGTAGGTGAGCAAAATTAATGGAACAAATTAGCTTAAAGTAAATAACATTTAATATTTGGTGGCATAACCCTTGCTTGCAATAACTGCCTCAAGCCTGCAACCCATCGACATCACCATGAAATCTTACAGTCGCACAGAAACCTGAAATGTAACTTTGCAAATTCGTTTTTTAGTGTAGATGGATGGCAAACTTTTATAATTGAGTCAATTGGTCTATGACATAAGATAATGTGGAGAAACTGAACGGGGATGAATACATACTGAAGGCACTGTTTCTTTGTAAAAAGGGAGGGATCAGCTATCATCCATTCACCATGACTGTATCTTTGGGCTACCTCTCGTCTCCGAATCAAATTTTACTCTGTTCCTGATTGATCCATTTTTACACTTGGTTTTCTTCCTTACGGTGTGTGTAGGTGGCTCTACTTTAATCCCCCCACCGTTTAAAAAGTAATACATACAGTACTGTACTTCTGCAGCGGTTCAGGGCGCCAGACAATTATTCACCTCCCAGAAACCTCTCATTCATTACACTCCAGTGCCGCTGTTTGTATGTGTTGTATATTTATCTACAACCCTATTTCCCAAAAAGTTGGGATGCTGCATAAAATGCAAATGAAAACAGATTGTAATTATATGCAAATGATTTATCCCTATATTTAATTGAAAATAGTACTGAGACAAAATGTCAAATGTTGAAACTGAGAAATGAGAAATACATGCCCATTTTGAATTCGATGCCAGCAACACGTTTAAAAAAAGTTGGGGTATGTTTAACACTGTGTTGCATGACCTTTTCTGTTAACAGCACCCTGTAAGTGTTTGGGAACCGACGAGAACAATTGCTGTAGTTTTGAAAATGAAATGTTTTCCCATTCTTGTTTGACATCGGATTTCTGCATCTCAACTGTTCAGGGTCTACTTTGTCATATTTCTTTGTTTCAAAATGAGCCAAATATTTTCAATGGGTGACAGGGATGGACTGCAGAGTCAGGCCTTTTACTACAGAGCCATGCTGTTGTAATACGTGCAGCTTGTGGTTTGGCATTGTTAAGGCCTTCTCTGCAAAAGATGTTGTCTGGATAGCAGCATATGTTGCTCCAAAACCTGTATATATTGTTCAGCATTAATGGTGCCTTCACATACAGTATGTCACCCATGCCACCACAGTTTCTAGATTTTGGAAAGTGTGCTGATAACAATCTGGATGTTCCCTCTCCTCTTTAGTCCAGAGGACACATTATTCCCAAAATAAATATCACATTTTGATTGTCAGCCCACAGAACAGTTTTCCAGTTTGCCTCAGTCCTAAATTGAGATCAGGCCCAGAGAAGGCGGTGGCGGTTCTGGATCTTTTATGTACATTGTTCACAGACAGTGGTTTCTGGAAGTGTTCCTGAGCCCATGCAGTGATGTCTACTACAGAATCACATCTGTTTTTAATGCAGTGTCACCTGAGGGCCCGAAGATCACGGCCATACAATACTAGTTTTCAGGCTTGTCCCGTGCATACAGAGATTTATCAGATTTCTCTGAATCTTTTAATGATGTTGTCCACTGTAGATGATGGGATCCTGAATCTCTTTGCAATTTTACGCTGAGAAATGCTATTTTTAAATTGTTACACTATTTGGCTACGCGGTCTTTCAGTGTTGAACCCCTCCCCATCTTTAGTTCTGAAAGACTCACCCTGTCTGGGATGTTCTTTTATACCTGACCATGTTACTGACCTGTTGCCACTTCATCTAAGTACAGTAATTGTTAGATGTTCCACCAGGTATTTTTTTAGCATTGCACAACTTTTCCAATCTTTTGTTGCCCCTGTCCAACCATTTTTTAAACGTTTTGCTTGCGTCATATTCAAAGTGGGCATATCGTTTTCAAGAAACAATAACATGTATCTGTTTCAACATAATTAAAATGTTGTCTTTGTATTATTTCTCCATTTAATATAGGGTTTAAATGATTTGCACATCATTGCATTCATTGTATTTTTCCAATTTACACAGCTTCCCTTCTTTTTGGGAAATGGGGAAATTGTACCATGGTAAAGTCATTTGAGGAACCAGCTGACCGGGTTTGTTGTTTTACTGTAAGAGATGGTAAAGTACCTCAGAATATTGCAAAAGACAGTTGAGTGCAGCCCCAAACCCATCTTGTTAATTGCTCTATTATTCTACTCTAAAAATGTTGATATTGAAGTCCCATCCATTACAATATGAAAAAAACCTATGTTGTCTTGAATATACTACTGGAGGTTGAGTAGATAGTAATAAGTATGGACTGACTGAATAACGATCCTTACTTGTTTAAAAATATTTATGACGTTCTAAGTATTCTTCAAATCATATAATTTCATCCTAATGATGACAAACTAAAACAAGGTTTTGTGTGCCTCAATATACCGTCAAGGCAATCACCCCCTGGTTCTCAAAGAGAACCGAAATATTATGCGTATGTTTAGAAGTACAGATATGGAGGGTTTGTGGTGTGGTCCTTCATAATGCTCTGGGGCTTTATCCAGATAAATGGGAGCTTTGCCCAGTGATGTACTGGGCCATCTTAAATGTACCGAACAGTTCCCATATCAGGCCCGAAGCTGAAGCATGTAGAATTGGCCAATCTGCTTCTAGGCCCGGAGATAGGCACACTGTATGATAAGATTTGAATATCCACTGGTGGCACACCTGTCATGTCCATTGCCTGAGCATCAAACCGCTGAGTGCTGAACAGTGATGTCTTAGGCATAGAAACTGTCCAGTCAGGATATTGGTTTTGAGATGTCGTGGGTGATTGCTATTGAAGTGGACAGTATTTCTCATACGTTTTCCAGTAGGTGTTAGTTTGTTTCATCCTTGAATACTTTGAGACCTAGGAGTATGATAGGGTTGGGGTCAGTTTCGACAAGTGAAAATGAGGACATTTGTATTGTTCAGATAAAATTAAAAATCATTGATATACTCTTTAGATTTACCCCAAAACTGATTTATATTATCAGTGTGGTGCTTCCAAACTTGTTATTTTCCAGACTGAACACCAACTGCATTCCAGCATCTGACTACATTGCTGTATGATTTGGGGCAGTGCCTTTGGGTTGTTGGTAGAATCGGTCATCATACCTTAAGTCGTTTTTGTATACTGTAAGTACCAAATCTTTGAGTGTCAATAGAAAGTTGGCACTTTAGAATATTACGCTATTATCATCTTATCATAAATAACAGAATTGTTTAATCAAGTCTAAAACAAATTAAAATTTCAAATAAAACGAAAAATGAATCGATATGAATAAATAAAGTATAAATCTGTTTCCACACACCTCCTGATCCTTCACTCTGATGTAACCTTCAGTTCCTGACCCATTATTCTGCTCATACCATGCTGATTGAATAAGCAAATAACAGCCAATTAAACCAGTTTTTTTCTTTCGCTCTATTTCTCATCTTAATACCACCAAGAAGTTCTTAAAATGATAAAGCCCTCCTGAACATTCCTATTTTTCAAAGCAGTTGTTCGAAACAGAATGTGGCAGTCAAAACAGCAGCTTCATTATCAGAGGGCTGTTTACCAATTTGCATATAGTGTTCGCGGCGATCTCAGAAGTGTTCAATTTCCTACAGCACTCGAGGATGACGATAAAATTCGTAGCGCTGTCTGACTGGCTGTTTAGACCTCCGAAGAGGCCACTCATGTTTGTTAGGACCTCTTTGGCTGGATGATTGACATGTATTCATATACTTTGGGGTTTCAACGATGCACCACAGCAGCCAGGAAACATCATGGTAGAATGGAGACACTAGAATCACTCCATCTGAATTGGCGGGTGTTGTGGTTTGTTATTGGTCTACCAACAGCTTCCACTGAGCTTTAGAAATTATTTTGAAGAAATACACTAACGGAAGCTATACACAGTGAGGGGTCGTGAGAAGATCATTTAAATTGTAGAATCACTTTTGAGCCTGTATAATGTTTTTTTCTAGTAGTCAAAAGTGTTGGGCCAGTCATTGTTCTAGTCCTTGAGCTGGCAAGTTGACAAAAATCCTGTCGTCCTTTCCCTGAGCAGCACATTCCAGCCATTGTGCTCCAAGGTTGTTACTGTAAATAAGAATGTGATTGCAGGGCATTTTTATACATGGAAAAATAACAGTAAATGATAATTATTGATGACATTGGAAATTTGGAATTTGAAAAAAAAAACACAAATGTACCTAATGATGCAACATGACAAATATACCTGAACATTTACGTTTATTGTTGTTTCATGACAAATATACCTGACCATTTACTTTTACTGTTGTTTCATGACAAATATACCTGACCATGTACGTTTAATGTTGTTTCATAACAAATATAACTGACCATTTACATTTACTGTTGTTTCATGACAAATATACCTGACCATTTACATTTAATGTTGATTCATGACAAATATACCTGACCATTTACGTTTAATGTTTCCAGACAAACATACCTGACCATATACGTTTACTGTTGTTTCATGACAAATATACCTCAATATTTACATTTAATGTTGTTTCATGACAAATATACCTGACCATTTACATTTAATGTTGTCTCATGAATAATATACCTGACCATTTCTGTTTAATTTAGTTTCATGACAAATATACCTGACAATTTACATTTAATGTTGTTTCATTACAAACATACCTGACCTTTTCCATTTACTGCTGTTTCATTACAGATCTTCATTAGCATTTATTTTACGTAGTTTGTCTAAGATAAATTAGTGTGAGTGGATGTGTGATCAATTCTGTTGTCATTAATACATTCTTCGGCTGGGTTTGTTTATTATTTATGCTTCAGAAGCACTGTTTGTCAGTGTAATTTCCTTCCTCTCTCTGTGTGTGTGTGTGTGTGTGTGAGTGTGTGTGTGTGTGTGTAGGTGTGTAGGTGTGTAGGTGTGTAGGTGTGTAGGTGTGTGTCTGAACATGTCTTCAGTCCATGATTGCCATCTGAAAGCTCTGATTCATCCGGCTGTGAAACAAACTTGACAATGTGTCTATAAGAGCATCACAGCGGAGTATCATCACACACACAAACACACACACTGATACCCCCCAACCCCAGAGTCTCTACAGCCAAACAGTCTGTTACTGTCACTACAGAAGAGCCAACAGCCAAACCTCTTCAAACAAAACACAGCAATAAAAGTTACACACACACACACACACGTGCGCCATCGTGCACACGTTCACACATACACCCCCCCCCCCCCACACACACACAGACACACACACACACACACACACAGAAGAGAACAGACACGCCACTCCGTGGAGACATAAGTCAAGCTGAGAGAGCCTGGAAGAGCAGCAGGCACCAGAAGTGCCAGAAAAGAACATTAGAGAAGGGCTGTTTTCGAAATTGGCACCCTACTCCTTACATAGCACCCTCCATGGATCCTGGTCCGAAGTAGTGCACTACATGGGGAATAGGTTGCCATTTGGGACATTACCCAGACTAAAGTTTAGTGATCTGGCAGCAAAACAATCCACTCTCATTGCCTTCCCTCATCACAACAGCTTCGTATTACAGAGAAACAGAGTGTGTGTGTGTGTGTGTGTGTGTGTGTGTGTGTGTGATCTTACCTGACATGGATCTTTGTAGGATGCCATCAAGGTTATAATAAGGATGATACTACCGAAACAACCCTGTCATCCGTCATGCTGTCACCAGAACACCGATGTGATGGATTGGATGTGCATTTGTTTGTTTGTGTGTGTGACAGTCTCCACTCAGTGTTCGAGACACTTAATGTCAACACTGCCTAATTATTAATAGTTATTTACCTAAATTAGATTGTGGAGGCATAATTAAAGTGTTTAATAGCTAGAAATATATTTGCCTCACAAAATGCTAAGAATATTAATATCAAACCAAGGGAGTGTGTTACTACTTGGGTAGGTGTAGCCTGGACACCGGGGGCATCATTTATGAATGTTGTTAGGACATTAACATATTTCTAAATGTGTACTTACGAATGGAATTAAATGTATTTATTTATCAAAAGAGGCCACAGTCATTTTTCGCACACCAGTAGAACGTTACAGGTTGATCAATTGATAAATACCACTTGTAGCTTCTATGCTCATCCACAGTCTAGGCTATTTGCATTTCATTCTGCCCCTACATACCTACATATGGTCAAGATTGTCCAACCTTTGGGAAACAAGCAATGCTGTACATGAAATTGAGCACATTGACATAACCCAAAAATCTAAGGAAACATTCTGAGATGGACAGAGGTTAAGGTGACATTGTGTAATATGTTGAGTGCATGCCAAAATGATTTGTGTCTTGCTTAACCAAATTAAAACTTAGCGTCAGATGAGGGCAGTTTGGGACATACTGCTATTTGCAAATGAGTATATTCAACAATCACCAAAATCAATCAATCAAATGAATTTAAAAAGCCCTTTTACCTTCAGCAGTTTTCCAAAACACCCAGCCTGAAACCCCAAGGAGCAAGCAACAACAGTGTTGAAGCAGAGTGGCTAGGAAAAACTACCTCAACTCTTGAAATTTAGGAAGAAACCTAGAGAGCAACCAGGCTCAGAGGGGTGACCAGTCCTTTTCTGGGTGAATATTTTAAGAGTAGAAAATGTCAAAATTAATAAATGCATGTGGGCTGAGTCCAGAGTCTATAAAACTTAATCCAGGTCAGAAACATGGCCAGATGGACAAGTAGGACACAAGAAAAATGTAGAGAGCACATTCCTTAGATTTATAAGGATTTACAATGGAGAAGGAACATTTACCCTACTCCCCTCGTACAACAATATAGTTGTGTAAAACCTAGGGGCTGAGACTTGTGTTCCAGTGACACTGTGGCCCAATCCATGTGAGGCCCCGTACCGGGCCCAACAGTCAGGATGTCAATACACCAAAAGACATTGTTAATTCAAACACCAAATGGCAACCCATCCCTAACAGCTCCTTCATGTAGCCTAGGTACAAATGACATCATTGTGGTTAAGTCATGCACTCTTTTGATTAATTTGTTCCGGTTTGTTTTCTGTTCCATGTCACTATTGTGCAGCGTCTTTGGGTCTCTGAGATACTTTATATAAATATAATGTGTTATTATTATTATTATTTTATAGGGCGTTGTTTTATGTTGTGGTGGCAATATGAAGTCTGCTTTCCACATGAATATATGTTTGAGAAGCAGTTCCCTTATTCCACACCCTGGGACAGTGCATGCACATGGTCATGGCTTTACCTAAATCTGCAAACATTTTCATGGGATCGTCCACATTGATAAATCCCACACTTTGCGTGAAAAGGACTGCAAACAGAATTTATGCACAGATTAGTGTGTACACACGCGTGATAAATGAGGCCCCTGGAATGGATTTTGTATCAGCCTTGCGGTCTACATTCTAAGTTCGATCCGGAGCCATTATATTTACACAGAATTCTACCGTTAGACAGATACAAAATGTAATTATTTCTTTGGTAGATTTGCCTCTTTAGAACATTCCTGTGAGCCACAACGTAAGTGTTCCTTTCAGGACAAAGCCTTTTTGAAGTTGTGGAGTTTAGTGTTACAGCCATATGGCTGAGATGGCTCCATCTTACACCGCTTTGACAGTGATGGTGGATTCAGAGTTTCGCCTCGAAAGGCTGATTATTTTGTCTTAAACCAGTCACTCTTCTTTCAATAGGTGGTTTTAAGGATTGTGGATTGTCTCGTCCTTAGCCATGCATGCACACCCAGAAAAGACATGATCTAAGGATTTTCTCATTGTTCTGTGTTAAATGCATTCAACCGAGTGGACCTGCCAATGATGGAATTCTATTTCTTCCAAGTGAACCTGTTCTTTATGGCTTCTCTTCATGGCCTGCCAGCAGAATAACCTTTTACAATGATATTCTTACCGTGACTGTCCATCAAAAAATATGTTCATGGATACAATGCTGCTTGAAAAATTTAAATATTTCATATTTCACCATGAAATCTTTATTTATTTAGAACCAGTCGTTCTTATCTGACATAACTGGTTTACAATTACCAATTGCATTTGGTTTAGGCAAAATCATGTGTTTAGTAGAAAATCTGAAAGAAATTAGAGCAGGTGCAAAAGTGTGTGAAGCCCAAAGTAGCAAGTGGAATTAGGTTGGTAAATAATTGCGTACCAAATAAGCAAATCAATGATGGATCTTTAAGAAAGAGTTTGGGCATGGTGTTTGGTGTTGCCATACAGGTGAATGCCAAACACATCCTGCCAAGAGGAAAGGGTATCTCAGACGACATTAGGAAGAGGGTTGTGAGAGCACATCAGTCTGGGAAAGGTTATACAGCCATCTAAAAAATATTTGAGCTCCATCCATCCACTGTGAGGCAAAACATCTACAAATGAGCATTTAACATGACATCAGTTCGACTTATTAGTGGACGACCCTCAAAAATATCCACAAGAGCCACAAGAGAAATAAGAAATCAGGTAAATGCCAACCCCAAGACATCCCGAGCCGAATCTTTGGTTACTGTGAATGCTTCAACCATAAGAAGTACACTGACTCAAAATGGCATTCATGGGAGTATTGCTAGGAAGTAAGCTCTGGAATCAAAAAACTGCCATACAGCCTGTTTTTACTTTGACCAAGGCCACCCAAACACATTTAAAGATTTCTGAATGAGTCCCAAATTGACATTTTTGGTAACAATCAAAAAACCTTAGGGCAAAAATCTAACACCAAAATAATTGCTTTTCCTTCTCTGGAAAAGACAGACTGAACATCATCAAGGGAACCATGCATTCTAAGGTAAACCTACGTTTTAAACCCAGATGCAGTACTTTGTTTGACCCAGAAGCAGTACTTTATTTAACCCAAATACAGTATTTCAATTAACCCAGATGGAGAACTTCCTTTAACCAAGACGGAGTACTTTAGTTAACTCAGATTGTCTTTTTTGAGGGGGAAAATGTTGGCAGCAATGTTGACTTGGGACATTTTCAGCAATTAACATTGATGGGTACATAAGCAGGCTATTAAGCATGGGTTATCATCTCTCACCCCCGGTGAGCATCCACGAGTGATAAAATCCTTTGTCAATGGTGAAAATGTATCAAATTAAGATGAAAAAGGGGTAATACTAATTACACATTCATTGTTATACACGTAGTTATATTCCTCAATTACTACCAGTTACATGTACTAATTACACTGTGGCAATAGGATGTTCCACTAACTAACAATAGGTGTTACATTGTAATTACTCCACTTTCTATTAATATACATTAAACTGACAGATTTTATGTAAGTGGTTGTTGTCAGTTGGATGAAAATATATACATATGAAACACAGGCAACATCTGTGAGATTTCTGAACATATTCATTTTGTAATGCCCCAATCCACTACATATGTTGATTATATTCAAATACATTTTTCCCTCTTAATTTATTCAAGGCAAAGTTCCCTCCCTCACCTGATTAGGGCTTGGGTTGGGCCGTAGCCTCAAATATCCAAGCCTGATGTGAACTCTAGTGTGTATATGTGCATGATGTCCTGAGAAATTAGTTGTGCGGGCCTGCGGGCATGTAGAATGAGGGTGAATACTTTTGAGAGCCACAGTGTGACAACCACACAACAACATTGTATTAAATATACCATACTCAGTAATCCAGCTACTAGGAAGAGAAAATAATTAAACGTTGCAAGCTTGATTTCACAAAGGACCAGGCTTTCTACAGATCTCTCTCGCTGCTACATTCCCAAGTAATGAAAAGAAACACACTTTCAGTTTCGCAGTGTAGAACGGTCAAAGGTCAAAATGGTAACAACCAAGTGATTTTTTATTGCCTATTTTTTCTGCCAATTTATTCGACATTGCCAATTGTAAAAAAAGGAAATTTACTGTGCCTAGTGAAACCCTTGCTATTCTACAGTAAATTACTGTCCGGCATTCCAACCTTTGGATTTTTGCAGAAATGACAAGTTCCCCATTCTCTTCTTTAGCCTAATAACATGTCACATGCATGTGTGAAGTTCAGGACTTTCAAGACATCTGTGGGGGGGTAAATTGGACAGTGGTTGGAAAGGTTTAGTACTTAGAATGTTACCGGGGGACGGCTAGGGAAATTAGTGCAAGGGAACGTAACCTCAGTGATAAATAAAAATATAAAATATTGTTTGTAAAACACACGCAATCATAAATGACCATAATATGCTGGAAGTTATCCCCAATGCTTCTCATCAGTCCAGAACAAGGAATGGTGAGGCAACCTGGGAAATCAGAGACGACCAGTCTGGTCACTTCGATTTACATACGTATATGTGTCTGTATCAGTTATCATAAGCGGCTATAATGTGTAGGTCGTTTAAACCATACAGTAAAATGGCGTGTTCCTGTGGCTAACAGAAAGTGAAGTATGCTAGACAATGTCATATGTTCCTGGGCCTAACCAGACTGCTTCGAGAATCCAGGACTGAGGGACACCCAAGTCTGGTCGCTTAGACTTCCTTATTTGCGTGTTACTACCAGTAGCCCTACGAGCATAATCATGGAGATTAACGAGGAATGCTGTAGTAATCTATATTAAAAAGTAATACAATTTATTCCAATCAAGTTATAAAGTTACAATATAAAACATAGTAAAATACCATTTTAGAACATAAACATTGAGGTAAAGTCATTCCAATATGATAAATGTCCCATGTAGAGCTGCATCAGCTACCATGATGTTAGATTCTGAAATGGGTGCTAATATGGGCTACATTATACATTAGAAAACTAACATGGATGATAGAAGTAGAGGAAGAACATTTTACTTTTCCACTTTGTGTAGATAAATATACTTTATTTAAGATACATTGTGTACAAAATGTCCAGCACTGATTCCTGTAATTGCAGATTACAATCAGTGTGTGTGTGTGTGTGTGTGTGTGTGTGTGTGTGTGCGTGCATGGTGTCTCTGTACTTTTCTCTGAGTGGAGTGTTTTCCCCAATGTCTAGGCTGCAGACAGGCAGTTTAACAGTTACATACATCAATCAGAGAACCATCAAAGCCAGTACGCAGCTGCAAGGAGAAAGCATTTAAGGGATCAAAACCGCCAGTGGGATCCCAGTCATCTCCTGTGTCAGATTCCTATCTTCCAGATCCCATCACCTTTCACACTCTCCTCCTCTTGGCTCAGTGATACTCAACCTCTCCCTCTGTTTCCCTGGTTTTTCTCTTCTCGAGGCCCTTTAGTACATCTCCCCTTTTCCAACTTGTCATTCCTTTTGTTCAGTTTTCTCTCCTCCTATTTTCTCCTTAACTCCTCCAGTGCCCCCCTTGGAATCCAACTGGTAGACATGATCCATCAAACAGAGGGGTTCTTCTCATCTCTGGCCCACATGGTAGCTACATCAACAGCTTGGTCTGGCTCTAGGCCACGACAGAGGGCTTTTCCTGTTTAATCTCTACAGCTCAGAGAGAGATAGAGAGGTATTGAATGAGTGTGAGAAAGGGATGAATGAATAAAATAGACCACAAAAAATTGCCACAGTGAGCAGGCATGCAGAAGAGCAGCTCCTGACTAATTTTTTAGATTTCAAAATAAGGTGACAAGGTCTTTTCAGAGACAGTCCCCATTTCTGGAAACATTTCCATAGCTAGACATGTGTCTGGAAATGTCCTTGGTAGACCCTCTGAAACAAAACAGTAACAATGAAGTTAAATAAGATATTAGATTTGGTCAAATTTGAATTTTATGTAAAACATTTGATATGTCCCTGTACCAAACACACATGCTTCAGCAGACCATTATATGAGCATCAGTCATTGGTTTTAACCACTGAATAAACAACAAAACTCATGGCCAGGTGTTACCAATACAGCCACAAAACATTCACATATGAATTTAACTTGCTATGGTGGTTCCGCTTTTGGAATTGGAGCCACAGCCTGAAGTGTGTTACAGTGTGTGGGTCGAACTTACTCTGAGTCTCCATGGGACAGATGGCATGTTGCTGGCGGCCAAAGCACCTGCATGCCCTCCACCTGCTGTAAGAGAATCTTTGGAGAGGTTGGTAACCTGTTTGGGTAGGGTCAGGGATCTTGCCAAGACACTCACTTCCCCTTGGGTCATTTAGAACTTGGGCTGTGGTACTCAATGAACCTTCCTGAGAGCCTTATATCACGTCACAGTTGACCTCTGCAGAGGGCAGGCGAGGACTCAAACAAGACAGTGAAGAGGTACGGATGGACCTTACAATCGATGTATAAAGCTGAACCAGTATTGATTAGGAGATTTGGGGGGAGGTGCTTTGATGCTGCTGGTGGAATGCCTGCTGACATGTTTTCGCGGTGGTCGTTGTGATGTTGATCACCTGAGACTGTTGAAGCTGATGGACGCTGGGAATTAGAATGATTGATGAACATGGTTGATCGCATTGGGCCACTGGCAGCTTGACTTCCCTAAGGAACATCCCTGTCTGTTATGAGACCAGCCAAAGTTTGCAGATAACCAGTTGTTTGATAATCAAAATGTAAAAATAATTTGGGTACAAGCAATCTTAGGCATTGCATTCTCTGAGATCAGGTAATGTATTCAGAAGAGATGTAAACTCTAGCCAAAATCATTGAGCAGAATTTGTAAAAATTTTTTTTTTAAGTGAGTGAAAATAGATTCCAGGTCAGGAGAGCAGCATATGGACCGTATAGTGACATCCTTGCATGGACATTGACTGACGTAAAATCCCTCTGCCACCCTTGGTTTTATTGAATTGTTTCGGGGTTGTGATCAGCCAGTACAGCTGACAGCAAGCAAATTCCACCTCTCAGCCAGGATTGAAGCAATTTATGTCATGATTCCATGAAGCAGAAAGCAGAGGTGAGAGAGAAGTTCTTTTCAGGTTTGATCAGGAGTTGTACCTGTTCTATTTTGTTTACAAGTAAGCATGTGTTTGAAAGAAAAATACTAGGAAGGGCAGTAGGAATAACTTGCATTCTAAAGCAGACCACAGCCCCAGATAATTGTCCCTTTGTCCTCCGCTTTCTGCTTGCATATTCAATGCTTGGAATCTGTTAAGTAGCGGTAGTCCTTTGTAATACTGTTGGATGAGGATGAACACTTTAGGGCAACTCCTAGCAAGAGAATGCATCTCATATTTTTGACCAGCTCAACCTGTTCAGGAGCTGAGCGAGAGCTTTACCACAGTGTTTGAGGGGTCAAAGTGACCATGAGGGGAGGGCTAATGCAGTGAGGGTGAAAGAGCGAGCTGTCTGTCATTTAGGGGGTACTGCAGCACAGAGAACAGACCGGAAACTCCTAGAGCGCAACAGACTTTCACAATACTCATATCCCAGAATGACTTTGGCATGCAAGGCCATGTAATTATTCATACTGGCACCAACGACCTGTGAGAACATCAGGAGAAACCTGGCATGCGTGGTCAACAGAGTAACACAGAGGGAGTCTGAATCCTTCTCTATCTCCAGCATCACCAATCTCCACTCTACGGCTGCCGCCGTGCAAAGACCATCCAGAAATCACCAGAGGGTGTGTCCTGCTCCAGAATGTGCATTCTGCATACCACTGAACTACAACACCAGAACCGTTGTACGCCTTCCATACTACGCCAAGGTTGGGCCTTGTCGTCTTCTTGGTATCGTCATTATCTAACTTGAAAAACACTGTGATATAAGAGTAAATCCCCATCATCACTTTTTGTGTTTAATTTACATTAAGATTCTGTCTTCTTAAAATGGTATGGTTCCAATAGTGTAGTAACACAGTACAACTGGATTTACCATGACAAAAGATGATTTTGAAACGCCTCGGCTGAGGTTATGTGGAGATCTTTTTTAATATTTCTTTGGTCATTCTCTAAATTATTGGCAGGGCAGATGAAGGTAAGGTCAGTTTTGTCCATATTGAAATAACAAAATGGACAAAACTGTTTTATAATTGTTTCAGTATTTTTTTAACTTGTATTAAAGCATTTTTGTTGGGCATAGGAAAATAGTTTCTTCACCATTTGATTGTTAACCTTGCAGTTTCTCAATAGGTCTAATCTTGATTAATCTTGTCTCTCAGATGTTCTAAAGGCTATTGATAAGCTTTCTTCTCTCCCAGTGCTTTTAATACCTATTGATAGGCTATTCAAACAGCTTTTTGATATGGAGCTCAATGACTAGGCTAACAAGTTATATTGAAATTGAATAGCCAAGAAAGCAGGTCCTCTGCCAAAGACTGACAATCATCTGACTTTGAAAAAGTGAGAAACAGAAATATTATTTGTGTGCAGCTTTGGTGCTTCTGTCTAAAATCTACATCCTTCTCTTCTTTTGTAGTAATGAACAGTTTATTAAAATAACTTGGGGGGGCTCTAAAGTATATCCCCGATCACAGGTTAGAATGGTTAGTAAAAAAAGCTCCAGTTGTACAAGGGATACAAAAAGTCCCCCCCCCCCTTTAAAATGCCAAGTTTTTGTGATGGAAAAGAATGAGACAAAGATAAATCATGTCAGAACATTTTCAATTTTTAATGTGCCCTATAATGTAAACAATTCAATTAAAAAACAAACTTAAATCTTCAATGAAAAATAAGTGACCAATGACCTGGTTTCATAAGTGTGCACACCCTCTTATAACTGAAAACAGTAAATATCAAGAGGATAAAATGTGGCACAACAGAGACATTACCAAGAACTGGACATCCCTCCAAAATGTATGAAAATACGAGAAAACTGGTCATGGAGGCTTCCAAGAGACATACGTCAAATTAAAGGAGCTGCAGGAATTTCTGGCAAGTACTGGCTGTGTGCTACACGTGACAGCAATCTCCCGTATTCTTCATATGAATGGGCTATGGGTTAGGGTGGCGAGACGGAAGCCTTTTCTTACAAAGAAAAACATCCAAGCCTGGCTGAAATGTACAAAAACAAACATTAAGTCTCCCAAAAGCACGTGGGAAAATGTGTTATGGTTTAATGAAACCAAGGTTCAACTTTTTGGCAAAATTAAAGCATATTGTTCTTTTGCATAGACAACACTTTTGGCAGTGCTGTAGTCTAGTTTTGTAGAGAGTATACTGTGATTTTTGCTCTGACATGAGCTGTGAGTTGGAGGGCCTAATATTATATAGGAAGCTGCACAGTGTTTATGTTCAATCAACTGAATTTGCCACAGGTGGACAGTAATCATACTTTAGAGACATATTGAAGATGATCAAAGGATGCATGATGCATCTGAGCTCAAGTTGAATTGTTATTGCATAGGGTCTGAATTCTTAAACATGATATAATAAGATATTTCAATTTTTTATTTGCAATAACCGGCACACATTTCTAAAAGCTTGTTTTTGCTTTGCCATTGTGGGTTTTGTGTGTAGATTGATGTAAAAAAAAATATATAGTAAGGTAGTCCATAGCACAACAAAATGTGAACATAGTGAAGGGGTCTGAATACTTTCCAAAGACACTGTAGATAGTTCGAGAAAGTTATTGAAAGTTGTGTAGGGGGTAAAACTTATGAACTAATTAAATCAATACCTGGCATTAAAATTCAACATTAAAACTGGCAAGAATATAACTGAGATTTATATTTATACAGGGACAGGGCTGCTGCCAGGGTTGCAACCTCAGCCCTGTACTCTTAAATATTTACATTAATGAATTGGCCACGATCAAGAAAATCCTCAGCCCATGGCGTTGGCCTCCACACTTCACAGGTTAAACACATGCTCGTAGATGACCTGTGCTTGCTGTTACCCACAGCAAATGGCCTACAGCAGAGCCTGGAGCTGCTAACATGTTTCTGCCAGACCCAAACCTTGAGGTAAAACCTGAAGGACAAAAATAAGGATTTACCAGGGATCTCAGGAACTCCAACCAATGTTTTCAGTTGTTATGAAACATGTAGAGACCTGCACACACCGCAATATTTTAGTTTTAAAAAGTAGCTCAACTGCACAGCTAAATGAAGCAATGAATAATTTTGAAAGACAAAGCATGTCTTTATTCTGCGTAAAATGCTAATAAAAACAGAGTTTAATGATGTGCAAATCATGCAATTCCTACATTGATATACACTCACCAAAAGGATTATTAGGAACACCTGTTAAATTTCTCATGAATGCAATTATCTAATCAACCAATCACATGGCAGTTGCTTCAATGCATTTAGGGGTGTGGTCCTGGTTAAGACAATCTCCTGAACTCCAAACTGAATGTCAGAATGGGAAAGAAAGGTGATTTAAGCAATTTTGAGCGTGGCATGGTTGTTGGTGCCAGACGGGCCGGTTTGAGTATTTTACAATCTGCTCAGTTACTGGGATATTCACGTACAACCATTTCTAGGGTTTACAAAGAATGGTGTGAAAAGGGAAAAACATCCAGTATGCGGCAGTCCTGTGTGCGAAAATGCCTTGTCGATGCTAGAGGTCAGAGGAGTATGGGCCAACTGATTCAAGCTGACAGAAGAGCAACTTTGACTGAAATAACTCGTTACAACCGAGGTATGGAGCAAAACACGCACAACCTCGAGGCAGGTGGTCTACAACAGCAGAAGACCCCACCGGGTACCACTCATCTCCACTACAAATAGGAAAAAGAGGCTACAATTTGCAAAAGCTCACCAAAATTGGACAGTTGAAGACTGGAAAAATGTTGACTGGTCTGATGAATCTCGATTTCTGTTGAGACATTCAGATGGTAGAGTCAGAATTTGGCGTAAACAGAATGAGAATATGGATCCATCATGCCTTGTTACCACTGTGCAGGCTGGTGGTGGTGGTGTAATGGTGTGGGGGATGTTTTCTTGGCACACTTTAGGCCCCTTAGTGCCAATTGGGCATCGTTTAAATGCCACGGCCTACCTGAGCATTGTTTCTGACCATGTCCATCCCTTTATGGCCACCATGTACCCGTCCTCTGATGGCTAATTCCAGCTGGATAATGCACCATGTCACAAAGCTTGAATAATTTCAGATTGGTTTCTTGAGCATGACAATGAGTTAACTGTACTAAAATGGCCACCACAGTCACCAGATCTTAACCCAATAGAGCATCTTTGGGATGTGGTGGAACAGGAGCTTCGTGCCCTGGATGTACATCCTTCAAATCTCCATCAACTGCAAGATGTTATCCTATCAATATGGGCCAACATTTCTAAAGAATGCTTTCAGCACCTTGTTGAATCAATGCCATGTAGAATTAAGGCAGTTCTGAAGGCGAAAGGGGGTCTAACACAGTATTAGTATGGTGTTCCTAATAATCCTTTAGGTGAGTGTATATGAAAATAATACACAGACATCATATCAAATGTTGAACCAGATATTTTTTTTTCCTTTTGGGAATAATGTATGCCCATTGTTTATTTGATGCCAGCTTTCAAAAAGGTGGAGACGTGCAAGTTTATTACTGTGTTGCAATCTCCTCTTCTTTTACTGACACTCGTTAAGCTTTCAGGAACTGAGTAGTGCAATTGCTGTAATTTTGTAAGTGAAATGTTTTTCCATTCTTGCTTGATATTGGATTTTAATATTGGATATTGGATTTGTTGCTCCAAAACTGGTATTTATTGTTCAGCATTAATGGTGCCTTCATAGATGTGCAATTCACACATGCCATGTGCACTAAACACCCCCATACCATCACGGATATATCATCCATGATTCCCAAGAATAATTTCAAATGTAGTTTTGTCAGACAACAGGACTTGTTTCCACTTTGCCTCAATCCTTCTTAAATGAGCTCGGGCCCAGACAAGGCGGCAGCACTTCGGGATCTTGTACATATATGCAGTCTTTCAGAGTGGTGAACCCCCCTCCCCATATTTACTTCTGAAAGACTCTGGGATGGTGTTTTTATACCCAATCATGTTACTGACATGTTACCAATTGACCTTGTATTACACATTTGTGGGCATGTATTTTTCAAGGAACAATAACTTTTCATGTAGTCCATGTACTATTTTCTATTGAATATATTGTATGGTTTAAATGATTTGCACATGTTTGCATTCTGTTATTTTTTGCATTTTAAACAGCATCACAGTTTTTTTAAACAGGGTTTTATATTTTGTATGTTTTCTGTTCTTGATTATTGTTCTATTGATTGTGATGTTGACACTTGATTATGATTGTTAGTGTATATTCTAAATGAACAATTTTCAAAATACAAATATATACAGTACGTAGGACATTACTGTGCCAATTTACCAAATGTAAGCAATTTGAATTTAATTTCAAAGAGAAATAGGAAGACAGAGAGACAGAGAGAGAGAGGGACAGAGAGAGAGACAGAGAGAGAGAGAGAGAGAGAGAGAGAGAGAGAGATGGAGAGGCAGAATGCAGGTGACAGATGGAGATGGAGAGAGAAAGAGATAGAGTTAGAACAAGTGAGAATGAGAGGCTATAACATGGAATGTGTTAAATAAGAGAAAGGAAGAAGGATGTTATAGCCACAAAACTCAACAGACGTTCCCTTCAGAGCGACCGTAACAACATCCAAGCTAACACATTTTCATTCTACCCTCCACCGTGGTTGTAGAGCCAGTTACCTGCGTAGTGCTGAAAGGCTGACTAAATGGATGATGCTGCATTTTTAAGCACTGTTAGTCTTCAGTAGACATTCCATTAACATCCTGTACATTTCTCTGGAGCAAAATTGTTCTGAAGTGGCTCTGAATCTGAGCCAGGTCTTGGGAAGTACCAAGGAGATATTTGTGATTTAAGTGGAACTTCCTAGTTTACATAACGGCTGATTAAATAGCATATTAGAAGCCTGTTTCCTAGAACCAGATCAATAAGCTTTTTCCTACACTAAAAGCATCCTGAATGCAGTAGATCACCCAAAAGGGGAATTGTCACAATCTGTGCCCAAAATGGTACCCTATGACCTACAGTGGGGAGAACAAGTATTTGATACACTGCTGATTTTGCAGGTTTTCCAACTTACAAAGCATGTAGAGGTCTGTAATTTTTATCATAAGTGCACTTAAACTGTGAGAGACAGAAAATCACATTGTATGATTTTTTAATAATTAATTTGCATTTTATTGCATGAAATAAGTATTTGATACATTAGAAAAGCAGAACTTAATATTTGGTACAGAAACCTTTGTTTGCAGTTACAGAGATCATACGTTTCCTGTAAGTATTGACCAGGTTTGCACACACTGCAGCAGGGATTTTGGACCACTCCTTTATAAAGACCTTCTCCAGATACTTCAGGTTTTGGGCTGTTGCTGGGCAATGCGGACTTTCAGCTCCCTCCAAAGATGGGGTTCAGGTCTGAAAACAGGCTAGGCCACTCCAGGACCTTTAAATGCTTCTTACGGAGCCACTCCTTAGTTGCCCTGGCTGTGTGATTCGGGTCGTTGTCATGCTGGAAGACCCAGCCACGACCCATCTTCAATGCTCTTACGGAGGGAAGGAGGTTGTTGGCCAAGATCTAACGATACATGGCCCCTTCCATACTCCCCTCGTCCTGTCCCCTGTGCAGAAAAGCATCCCCAAAGAATTATGTTTCCACCTCAATGCTTCACGTTTGGGATGGTGTTCTTAGGGTTGTACTCATCCTTCCTCTTCCTCCAAACACGGCTAACGGACTTTAGAACAAAAAGCTCTATTTTTGTCTCATCACATGACCACATGACCTTCTCCCATTCCTCCTCTGGATCATCTAGATAGTCATTGGCAAACTTCAGACGGGCCTGGACATGCGCTGGCTTGAGCAGGGGGACCTTGCGTGCGCTGCAGGAATTTAATTCATGACGGCATAGTGTGTTACTCATGGTTTTCTTTGAGTCTGTGGTCCCAGCTCTCTTCAGGTCATTGACCAGGTGCTGCAGTGTTGTTCTGGGCTGATCACTCACCTTCCTAATGATTATTGATGCCCCACGAGCTGAGATCTTGCATGGAGCCCCAGACCGAGGGAGATTGACCATTATCTGGAACTTCTTCCATTTTATAATAATTGCGCCAACAGTTGATGCCTTCTCACCAAGCTGCTTGCCTATTGTCCTGTAGCCCATCCCAGCCTTACAGACTTCTACAAGTAGGAAAACCTCAGATGTGTATCAAATATCAGCAGTGTATCAAATACTTGTTCTCTCCACTGTATCTAGTGCCCTCTTTTTGACCAGTCAAAAGATGGGTGCACTGTGAAGGAAATTAGGTTTTGTTTGGTGACACAAAGTGGGTGTTATCTCTGCACGGGTTGTCTGTGCGTATAAAGTGGGAGACTTTTTTCCAAATGAATCAGCATGACAAGCTCCTCCGTGTCACAACACCGCCCCTTAATGAGCATATCTGTCACGCCGGCTGACACTCAGTTCTTTTTTCTCCTCTTTTTCCCCTCTAATCACAAGGCTAATGAAGCAACTACAATTGCATCCCAAAATGGCACCTTATTTCCTGAGCAGTGCATTCCTTCAGACCCGGGCCATGTATATTGTGCATCGGAAACAGGATGTCAGTTGGATCCGTCAAAAAGCTATTGTTAGGATACTGTAGATTTATATGAATGGATTCAGGGCATCAAGATGGTGAATAGTTTGACATCATGGATTAATTAATGTGCACATTATTGGTGTTGTCTAAGTGATAGCTTTTAGTGAATGAATTGCAAGTTCTGTAGAAACCAGAGTGGGAACAGAGGAGAATTCACGTGGGTTTCATTTGACCTGTTTAACTGCCAACAGGTCTGGGCCTACCAGTCCTTTTCCTTCCTGCCCCATCTTGATTTCTTTATCATCTTTTCTTTGTCTGTCACTCTGTAGACCTTTGGCCTTCTGAATCATCTCTGGATGGCTAGCAGAAATACAGAACACCTACACACGAGGACACACAGGGACACAAATAAGCATGCACACACACACACAGACACACACACCCACCCACACAGACACACATACACACAGCAAAACGAGAAAATAAACATAGAATGCCCAGATAGAAAAACAGAATGATGAGAAGGACGGACAGAAAAAAAAACGTATTTGTCGCTCTCACACACCCCTGCACTCAAGAATCAATGTATGTAGTGAATTGCCATGTGAAATGGACTAGATTTTAAAATACAGTAATAATGTGACTTCATTGCATCAGAGAAGAACATAAGTGTGTGTGTGTGTTTGTGTGTGTGTGTGTGTGTGTGTGTGTGTGTGTGGGGGGGGGTGTGTGGGGGGGGGGGGTGTGTGTGTTCAGGCCGATGCACGCTCAAGAGAATATAAGTGGCCAATATTTTTTTTATAGAAACCACAAATGAAATTGATGTGACTAACAGCTGCATATACTTCTATGTTCTATGTTTACTCATTTTCTTCAAGAGACCTTAAAGGTATTTGAGCTCCAACTGGCGTATCTGTGTAAGATAGGACCGAGACAGACAGGAGAGTGACAGACGCACATTAAAAACAGATGGATGGAAAAGACAGGATGAGACAGAGGATGAAGAAGACGGATAAAATATACAAGACCATAGGAGAAAATACAAAAAAACGAATAATACAGGGAAATGAGTGATCAAGAGATGTAGCAAAACAGAGACAGGGAGAAAGCATGAGAGATGGAAATATACTTAGCAAGAGGTTAACCCAGGTGTCTATGCATTACAAACTGTTACCAATTTTCTACAGCCCCTCTCATTCTCTCCACCTCTCTTTTTTCTCTCCACCTGCTTCATCTTTTCTCTGTCTCCCTGTCCTCTCCACTCTCTCTTCAATCTCCACCTCTCTTATTTCTCTCTCACCTGTCTCATCTTTTCTCTGTCTCCCTGTCCTCTCCAATCTCGCTTCACTTTCCACCTCTCCTCTCTTTTCTTTCTCACTGTCCTCTCCACCTCTTAGCTATTTCAACCCCTCAGGCTGTTAGATCTTCTATCGTAAAAAGCAGACCTGCTCGTTGCTCCACGAGTTGCTATGGTGATACCAGGTTGAGAAATATGTAAATTATCTTGTGAGCATCATTTTTTCATGATAGCGCCTTTCAAATCTCTGAGGTGTTTTATTACCGAATCTGATGTCATATCATACACTATCATTCAAAAGTTTGGGGTCACTTAGAAATGTCCTTCTTTTCCATGAAAACATACATGAAATTAGTTTGAATATGAAATATAGTAAAATGAATAGGAAATAGTAATTGACAAGGCTAAAAATAACCTTGTCAATTCAATTCCTCACACCGATTTCACTGACATAATATCTGTGTCCTTTAAACTTTGCTATTGTCAAATAATCCTCAATTTTCAGAAGATACAGCCTTGCCGACCTTTGGCATTCTGGTTGTCAATTCATTGTAGTAATCTGAAAAGATTTCACCCCAAGCTTCCTGAAGCACCTCCCACAAGTTGGATTGTCTTGATGGGCAGTTCATACATACCATACGGTCAAGTCCCTCCCACAACAGCTCAATAGGGTTGAAATCAGGTGACTGTGCTGGCCACTCCATTATTTAAAGAATACCAGTTTTGCTTCAACCCTAAATGGCTCCAATCCAGTGTGGTCTACAGGGTATGGCATGGTGTTGCAAAATGGAATGATAGCCCTCCTTCTTCAAGATCCCTTTACCCCTGTACAAATCTCCCACTTTACCACCACCAAAGCCCCCCAGACCATCACATTACCTCCCATCACATGCTTGACAGATGGCATTAAGTGCTCCTCAAGCATCTTTTCATTTGGTCTGTGGCTCACAAATGTTCTTCTTTTTGATCCAAACACCTCAAACTGACCATAACAAGTTTTTTTCAATTCCTCTGTCTAGAGTCTGTGTTTCCAGCTACTATAGTCATTTGCAACTTCAATTTAATATTATTAGTCTACACTTCAATTTAATATTATTTAATAGACAAATAAACAGCTTTTTGTTAAAAAAACAGGACATTTCTTCAACAGTATGTGATAAAGAAGTCTATATATGTTCATTCAAACTACCCTGCCAAAAAACTATTTGTTTATTTTGTATATCACATGGTATATCAGCACAGATTATATCAATTTTAATGGGTATCACCAGAACAGAGTGGAATTGTGTTCTGTTTTTATTTAATTGGAAATAATTTGTAAATGTCAAAATACATTTTCTAAATATTTGAAATTAATTATCCGGGTGTTAAACAGATTTCCAAAATAAGAAAGGTTTTCAGAAACGAAATATCACTGGTCTAGACATTCATTTTACAGTATTATTATTCCTATCTTCAATCATGTGACCCCTTTTTTAAAAGTGATTCCTCTGAAGCTTGTGTGCATCACAGAAAATGCAGTTCAGCACCTCCATGTTCCTCACCCTGATTGTCACTGAGTAGTTTGCTGCCAGTTCGCTCTTGAAAGTTTTGTTAGACGTCTAAATGTAGTGAAATCTCAGAAAGGGAGTGAAAGTCACAGGTGCTTTCACTTGATGTAACACTAGTTTTTAGCACATCTAGTGCTTTACACTGACTGTGAAAAACAGAAGTTATGTCATCAAATTGACTACAGGGGGTACATTTTTTTATTTTTTTTATTATTTTGAATTTTATACTCAAACCACCTGCGGGCCAGATTGGACTCCCCTTTATTCAATAATAATAAAAAGCACTTCATCAGAAGGGAATCGTTTAAAAACCTGGCCAACAAGCTGTGATTCTCACGGACAATTCCAAAGGATATTGACAGGAAACCACATTTACCCTAACCATTGGCAAAAAAACATGTGCAGCTAACACGTGGAAGGTCGAATGGTCACATTTTAGTATTGTTCCAGTACATTGAATATGGTAAGCATGGAGACAGGGGCAACTATTAAACAGATTCAGTAATGTCATTCAGATATGATGTCTCCTCTCTGCTAATGTTTCTCTCTGTTCTGGTGGCAATTTCATTCTTTTCACTGTGCCGCTGTCCAAAGTCATAAACAATATGTATGAATTGGAAACAGGAACAACTAACCTTACGCAGGTGAAACCTTTGATGTGCACCCTATTCCTTTTACACTGTCTTAGTGTTGACAATTCCAATAGACTATGAAGTAAATGGGCTATGGTTCGTGTTAAAGGCCTTACATTTGGCAGAAGGGGACTTGAACACAAGCTTCTTTCATATCTTGTTTTGTAAACCAGACATGTAGACCTCCTGGTACCTCCTGGCCACTATGAATGACATGAATATGTGTTGCCGAAGAACCCAGTGAGCAATGTGATAAAAGACTTGTGGACAATCTGGGAAGGATCCCATTGATTGTAACTCCCCGTAACCAGCTGTAAAATCTCCCATTTAGACATAGTCTTAATTAAGCTTCGGTTTTACTGCCGTTCACATTTCATTCATCTTGTCTTTCAAGGACTTGGAAGATTAAGCCGTGGAGATGAAAGAGACCTTAATAAACAACAACAACCAGACAAGTAAAAGAAAAAACTAAAAGGATTTTTTTGGATAGAGAAATTAGAGTACATTTTGTTTTCTTCTGCAGTTTAATTGGTATCATTGTTGTTGCGGTCGTGAACGCTGGTCTAATTTAGATAGAACATCAACATCACCAGCAGCAACATTTGCTGGAAGGATTCCAGATATCTCTCTCCCCCTCTTCCTATATTGCTCTTAGACATTGCTAGGATCACCATACAGTTGAGGCTTGGCCCCCAACCCCCCAGGTGCGTTTTCTTTCGTAGAAGTTTCATTTTCAAACAAATTCGTTGTGATGCCACATGTTGTTCGCACCTCTGCCTTATAGGTTTATAATATTAGGCCTACATTACTTTGTGACATCTCTCTGAAACCCGAAATATTCACGAAGAACTGAAAATAAATAATTTTTCGGCACCAAATCATCCACAGTCTCTATCACATTGTTCTCTCCCTAACAGCACGCCAAACTCTGCGCTGTTCTTTAGCTGTACATATCTTGGAGGTTTCTGACTGGTTACAATTTTCTGTGCTTGTACAGCTAGTAGCCTATTGTTTCCCTGATACGTGCGTGTAACTTTTTGGGTTGTGGCTAATACTTTCATTAGCTATAGAGCCATTGCGGAATTGGGATATTTTTACACTCACTTTCACTCATTTGAATTAATTGGAATGAGTGAAAGGTGTGATCAGAACAATGTATTGTACAGTTTGATTGACTGATTTGAGACATACAGCTGCACATTTGAATTGTGAAAGTTTTTTGTCTTATAATTGCAAAAAGTTAGTGGAAGAACAAACTACTTGCAATAATTGAAAATAACCGCCTGGGCTTTGTTCAGGTCTCTATAGAAGTGTTTCTTAATCCTGGTCCTGGGGGGTGCCAAAGAGGTGCATGTTGTTGTTTTTGCCCAGACACCTGATTCAATCTAAAGGCTTGTTGATAGGTTGATGATCTGATTCAGGTGAGCAGGTGGTAGGGCAACATTTGAAACAGGTGTATGTGTGCCTCTGCAAAAACAAAAATAGGCACCCCTTTTGGTCCCCAGGACCAGGATTACGAAATACTGCTCTACAGCCCAGTGAAACATAGGAAAGAGCTTTCAGCTGATACATTTTCTCACATATATTACCAAACACAGTAATACAATATCTAAAGACACACGTTCACAACACACACACACACACACACACACACGCACACACATCTCCATGTGTATACCTTCATGTGTCACCAACACACTCTTATCTCAACTGTTATAAAATTGACCCAATCGTTACATTCACTCATCTCATCACACTGCTCAGTCACCTGGTTGCAACCTCACACTTAATAATTAAACCCTCGGAGCTCCGTCCAGTCAAGCACCACTTAAACCCAGTGCAGTGAATGCCACCCCCGGTCGCCACCCCCGGTCGCCACCCCCAGTCGCCACCCCCAGTCGCCACCCCCAGTCGCCACCCCCAGTCGCCACCCTCCACTCTCCCTGTCCCACAGAATGGAAACATCTCGGCAGCAATGAAACACGCCTCAGCCTGTCTGTCACAACATCATCCATTTTACAATCAGCCATGGTTTTTAAACATTACACACGTCAGTGAACATGTTATGAACGCCACTCACACACACACACACACACACACACACACACACACGGTGGAACACAGCCTATCGTGGAGGAAGGGGTGGAGAAAGGGGTGGAGAAAGGGGTGGAGAAAGGGGTGGAGAGGCAGAGGGCACCAGCAGAATGGAGGAGAGCAGAGGAGCTGCGGCTATTGACCGAACCCAGAACAGGGCTTAGATAAGACAGTTGTCTTGTGTTGTCAACCCTACAGGCAGCTTAGTCTTTACAGATACTGATGCTACATGGATACAGTTCTCTGTAAATACTGACATGAAACTGATACGGTTCTCTACAAATACTGACACGACACTGATACGGTTCTCTACAAATACTGACACAACACTGATACGGTTCTCTACAAACACTGACACAACACTGATACACTTCTCTACAAATACTGACACAAAACTGATACAGTTCTCTGTAAATACTGACACAACTCTGATACAGTTCTCTGCAAATACTGACACAAAACTGATACAGTTCTCTGTAAATACTGACACGAAACTGATACAGTACTCTGTAAATACACGAAACTGATACAGTTCTCTGTAAATACTGACACAAAACTGATACAGTTCTCTGTAAATACTGACAGGAAACCGATACAGTTCTCTACAAATAGTGATACAACACTGATTAGGTTCTCTATGACCTGATGGGACAACTAAGCCTGTGTCCCAAATGTCAGCATATTCCCTATTTGGTGCATCCCTTTTTTACCATGGCCCATCAGGAAGTAATGCTATTTACTGTCACCTAATTAAATGCATCCATTTTGACTGGAGCACATAAGGCCCTGGTCAAATGTAATGCAATAGGGAACGGGATGCCATTTGAGGCATTGATTCGATGGATATGAAATTAAACAACTTCCAATAAAAAGTTTGTCATTTCATCAGGTGTTTTGTATTTCTTTTTAGCTTGAGCACATATGCTGGAATAGGAGCTAGAAAAGGATAAGCAAATCAAAAAGAGTGTTATTTTCGCCTGGTGCAGTTTTGTTAGCGTCACACGTTTTGCAGTAAGGCAGCTCGGCCCTGTCACCACTACGATCATACAATCCCAAAATGCTCATATGGAAACACCCTCTATGATTCCTCATATATGTATTTGCCTTATAAAGGCCATTTTCCTTTAACTCATAATTTTCTCTGCTTTGCTTTTGACTTTACGTTAAGCTACATATCTATTGTGTCTATTCGAAAATAGACACAGAAGTACGACAGTTTAAAACCCGCGGGGGAGGGGTGGGGTCGTCATCAATGATCAATCCACGGTGCTGGATGAATTGATTTTTCTAAGGTTCACACTACATATCATGGACACACCCTCTGATGATCTTCGTCCCACTCAATTATAGGGTTCACACACCCTGCTATCAACCTGACAGCAATGATTGACACGTGCATAGACACACACAGAATCCCACACACACACACACACACACACACACACACACACACACACACACACACACAAACACCTCTCAACATTGACTGGGTCTCATTAAAGGTGTAAAAACTGCACCGTTGCAGATCGGTTATCGGATTCATCAGGTGCATTCAGGGTCGTCCGTCAGTGATTTGGCCACCCACAACATGGCACTGACCCAAACACTGGAACATGGGACCACACATCATTATGGGTTTGTCGTGGTACCTCCTTATGTTTTGCTGGTACCTTGTTCATTTGTTTTTATACATTTACAAATGCTGTGTACCCTCCAGGTGAATGTGTTTGATTACATGGGTCAACAACTCATTGCTAATGCTGGTGTGCGTGCGTTGTTTTTTGGGGTTGGCTTGTTGTCATCTGTCTGTTTATTCGTTTGTGGCACTGTGTGAAATTAATTATGACCACCATTCCATCTCAATTAGCTCTTCGGCATGCACAATGTGTCTTCCCTACCGCATGTGTCTGGTCAACAGGAAGGTTGTCAAACACTGACAAAACCATGACTTATCTCAAAGTGCCAAGTGGCTTGCCCCACACAACAACATTCGGACTGGACTCATAGGAACATTACATGGGTCCATGAGACTGCTTGTACAAAACATTCACACTCTGGTCAGATATGAACACCAGCAGTATGGAGTAAGATATCTGCCAAAAGGTGAAGCGTACGTATTGGGGGGATTGTAAGAAAATCTATTGCTATGATTGTAGAAAATGTCAGATGTAAAACATGAAACGTAAGCGTGAAATTTGATCTGTGAATGTACAAACACCCTGTTAAGATGATGGACTAATAATATTTGCTTGTACGAATCTAGTTTTAGAATTCTAAAATACACGATCTGGAGCTTTGGCAGTTTCATCTCTTCCTCCAAAAAATGTAACCGAAACTTTCCAGGATGATTGATAATCTAACAAGCAGAGGCAGTGTGAATAACAGGAGATCAAGGAAACTGAAAATAGATATCCTGCAGTATTTCAATTTGCAAGTCACTTCTTTCTTCATGAATGCATAGCGAATGTTGATTTTCATGTGCGTAACTGCTCTTTGTTTGTGCATGAGATTCATGTGTAATAGAAATCACGTAAACTTATAGAAATGGTATTATTATGTTGGCCTACACACTTGTTGTGGTCCCAAATACTCAAACAGCTTTGCTTTATGGGTCTTAAATTTTTTCCACCTGGGTTGTTGTATTAGAGAATTTGCTAAAATACTGAATAAGTAAAACTAAATAATAAGCAATACTACAGACATTCCAGGTCACATCCATCCATCATAAATAGTATGGACAGATCAGAGATATTAAATAGAATATGCCAGACTGTAATTATATTATATACAAGAATATCTTTTCATTTTCACACATATATTTGACCTAACACCCAAATGCTCGATAGCCTACTGCTGTAATGTTGCTATGCAGCCTTGAAAACCATCTATGGACTTTTATTTTGAACGTAAAATCAGCAGTGGCAATGCTATGGTTAAACACTGGGCTAGTGGTCCAACTTATTGTTGCTAACTTTACAGTTTCCAAGAGCTACATTCGATTAAGATCTTTGCAGATGACAGATTACTCACAAAAGGCTGTACTTAGAAAAATTATTTATAAACAAATAAATGGAGACATAAAGTTTGAATTTAACGTGTGAAAAGTCATAAAACGGTGTTTGTAAGTTCACAGATCTAATTTCACGCTTAAGTTTCATGTTTTACGTCTGACATATTTTACGATCATACCAATTTACAAATGTCTTTTCTTACGATCCCAACAATACATACGCTTCACCTTTTGGAAGAGATCTAACTCCATACAGGAGAGGTGTGTTTGTGTATTTATATGTATATACAGTGGTTATAGAAAGTCACCACCCCTTTCAAAATGTTGACCTTGTTGCTTATACAGCTTGAAAACATACAAACTGACCCAGCTTTATGTACACTCAGTAACCCACAATTTCCAAATGGAAAAAAACATTCTGAAAAACTAAATTAAAACAGAAAAATACCCTCTTTGGATAAGTTTGTGTAAATAAAGCCGGAAGACGTCTGATTTTATATTGTTTTCATTTCGGGCTGAGGCAACAGAAAATGAAGATGTTGAAGCTGTGCTCCTGGGGTTTTCAAGGCCTTGGAACTGTTCTCATAGCTTGCCCCGATTGGTGCCTCCGAAGGACTTTACTCCAGACATGCTTCAAATCTTCATTTCTCTTCATGATGTTGTTCATCCATGTTCCTTTATCTTCACAATGCAGTTTTTGTTAGGAATTGTGATCGCCATTTGTGGGACCTCCCAGACACAGGTTTATTTAAAAAGAAATTTTGTGAAACACCTTAATTGCACACAGGTGGACTCCCTTCAACTAATCACGTGACTCCTATAGACAACTGGTCGCACCACAGCTCATTCAGGTGTGTCAAATCAAAGGATGTGAATAATTATGCAATCGATTCTTTTCAGTTTTTTATTTATGATTCATTTAGAACAATTTCCAGACTTTATGTTGTGCTATGACATGATCAACATGCTGTGCCGATCAGTGGCAAAAGGTCCTGATTAACTCCATTTTGATTCCATGTTTCATTTCATGTCACATATTCAATTGTGGAAAGGGGGTTCCAAGGGGGTTGAATAAATGTCAGAGGCACTGTAAGTGTGTTGATATATATACACACACATAATACATGTAGAAATACACACACACACACACACACGCACACACGCACACACGCACACACGCACACAATATATTCTCTCTCCTGTCTCTTTGCAGAGGCTGGGTGCATTAAATGGATTAAAAAGTTGAGGAGGGCAGCCAAGCGTTCATTAATTTCCTCCTGACTGAGGAGAGAGACAGAGCCGATGTAGAAAGAAAGAGACAGCGGGACAGAGAGGGGACAGAGAGAGAACAGAGTTGCCCAGACAACATACAGACAGACACACAGACCGAGACCCTTTCCACAGTGTCAAAAAGGCCCTGCTCCCAGATCCATCTCTTCGGATCATAGACAGAACATGAACACAGCCCCGTGAAGACAGATGGTTCAAGCGTTTATCGCCGGAGCACAGAGCAGGAGTCTTGGATATCCCCTGTGGAATCCAAACCATACACACAGCAACACCAACACAATGGTTCCCAACCTTTTCAATTGCCACGTTGTGTGTCTTATCGTGTACCCCGCGTAACCCTGGTTGAGGACCACTTGTCGATTCGATTGGCCTCGGTTAAATCGTCAGGGAATGGGTTGCTGTTTGGGATGCAGACCGTGTGACTGACTGCGAGCCGGCCGGGGTTAGATGGGAGTCCGTCCAATGTGTGTGTGGTGCAGCCTGGCTGGAGGCTGTGTTTGGGCTAAGATCCGTTTTCGGTTACAGGGAGCAGGACTGGTACATTACGTAAATCTATTGGTGGTTAGTTGTACCAGCAGGGTTACATTACCGCAGTCTATTGGTGGTGAAGCCCTGAGCATTTGGCCGAGGGTTGGCCGAGGTACATCAATAAAACCGCGGGGTTCATTGCGGGGTTCATTTCTTTGGAACTGCCTGGCTGGCTCTGTAATGCAGCTGTGTGTGTGTGTGTGTGTGCGTGTGTGTGTGTGTGTGTGT
>JACXGJ010006091.1:0-35925 GCA_016801105.1 Esox niger
GTTGTTGTAGTTAATGTAGTAATATTTGGTGTAGTTATTGTTGTTGAAGTAATTGCAGTGGTTGTATTTGATGTAGAGGGTTCAGTTATTGTAGTTAATGTAATTATATTTGGTGTAGTTATTGTTGTTGAAGTTACTGTGGTGGTGGTATTTGATGTAGAGGGTTCAGATGTTGTAGTTAATGTAGTAATGTTTGGTGTAGTTATTGTTGTTGTAGTAACTGCAATGGTTGTATTTGATGTAGATGGTTCAGTTATTGTAGTTAATGTAGTAATGTTTGGTGTGGTTATTGTTGTTGAAGTAACTGCAGTGGTTGTATTTGATGTAGAGGTTTCAGTTATCGTAGTTAATGTAGTAATGTTTGGTGTAGTTATAGTTGTTGAAGTAACTGCGGTGGTGGTACTTGATTTGGAGGGTTCAGTTGTTGTAGTTAATGTAGTAATGTTTGGTGTGGTTATTGTTGTTGAAGTAACTGCAGTGGTTGTATTTGATGTAGTGGTTTCAGTTATCGTAGTTAATGTAATAATATTTGGTGTAGTTATTGTTGTTGAAGTAATTGCGGTGGTGGTATTTAATGTCGAGGGTTCAGTTGTTGTAGTTAATGTAGTAATGTTTGGTGTAGTTATTGTTGTTGAAGTAATTGCAGTGATTGAATTTGATGTAGAGGGATCAGTTGTTGTAGTTAATGTAATAATATTTGGTGTAGTTATTGCTGGTGAAGTTACTGCGGTGGTTGAATTTGATATAGAGGGTTCAGTTGTTGTAGTTGAGGGAGTAATATTTGGTGTGGTTATTGTTGTTGAAGTAACTGCAATGGTTGCATTTGATTTAGAGGGTTCAGTTATTGTAGCTAATGTAATAATATTTGGTGTACTTATTGCTGTTGAAGTAACTGCGGTGGTGGTATTTGATGTCGAGGGTTCAGTTGTTGTAGTCAATGTAGTAATGTTTTGTGTAGTTATTGTTGGTGAAGTAATTGCGGTGGTAGTATTTGATGTAGAGGGTTCAGTTGCTGTAGTTAATATAGTAATTTTTTGTGTACTTATTGTTGTTGAAGTAACTGCGGTGGTTGTATTTGATGTGGAGGGTTCAGTTATTGTAGCTAATGTAATAATATTTGGTGTAGTTATTGCTGTTGAAGTAACTGCGGTGGTGGTATTTGATGTCGAGGATTCAGTTGTTGTAGTTAATGTAGTAATATTTGGTGTAGTTATTGTAGTTGAAGTAATTGCGGTGGTTGTATTTAATGTCAAGGGTTCAGTTGTTTTTGTTAATGTAGGTGTAGTTATTGTTTTTGAAGATATTGCAATGGTTGTATTTGATCTAGACGGTGGGATAGATTTACTTAATATTGGTGGTGTGGCAGTTCTGGTAGGTGGGGCAGATGTGTAAGAGGATGTGGACGATGATGAAGGAAGTGGGACAGAGGATGAATGGCGTGTGGAAGTTAGTGATGTGGGTGGGGCAAAGGAAACATGTATTATTAAAGGAAGTATTGAGGCATTTTGTGCAAGTGAATGTCCTGTAAACAGAAACAGAGGAGTAAATATCCATCAGCATTTGTTAATGACAACATTTAACAGCAGACTACTACTAGGATCACAAAGTCCAACAGATGGTTTGACAATAAAAAGGATGTTCATTTGATGAACACCTGCAAGGATAAAGAGTAAAACACAACCACTAGCAGTTTACTGGCTGTTGGTTTACACTTTCCTTAGCCTCAAACTCCCTACAATAAAACCTAGTGCTCTCAATTGTACTTCTTCCCCTTTCTCCTTATATTATCTTCATCCTGAGTGTGAGTTGATTAACTCAATCTATGAGACATGTCACTTGCATGGAATTTCTGTTGAGGTGAAACTCAAACTAGACCAGCAGGTTATCTATCATAGGAATGTATGAGGTATTGTGCGTATTGTTGATGATTACACACCTAATAGAATAGGTTTTCTTGAATCCCTCTACAGACAGCTCTGACAGCTCAACTGTTTCTTACTTTGTTTCAGACCTTTCCCTTCAGTTAATAATTCTCCATAGTTGGGTTTGTCATGTGGGTCTACCTCAGCTTTGCTTGTATAAGACCTCACCTATGGCAGCTTGAAGAACAAGGAACAAGAAGGATATCCGGAGCAGGCTTGGATGTTTCCTAGTCACCATGTGTAGGTTATTTGAAGCTCTGGTCATCTTTCTGTAAAACAACATTTTATTGGATCAATGATAGCGACTCGTTAATCAAGTCTAATACACTTTTATAAAAGAGTGTTATACAGAAACGATTTATAAAAAATATAATATCTATGATTATAGCTGTACATTTTTGTCTGTAAGAAACTCATATTTGACAAAGCAGCAGAATTAAGCTTTTAGAAAACATTTTAACAACTTTTAGCAAACACATTACTGTTCCAATTCACCCCAAAAAAATTGCAATATCACTTTGATATATAACCTGTCTCTTGTTAGATTTTTGTAACATATAGCTCTAGAAAAAATTAAGAGACAACTGCATGTTTTCCACTCCTTTCTAAAAATGTTGAAAAGAAAAGTTTTGAGTGAGGAACAGAAGTGTTCAATTTGCAGTGGTCTCTTAATTTTAACCCTTCTGTTCCTCACTTACATTTTTGGGGAAAGGAAAGAAAAAGGTGCAGTGGTCTCCAACAAATATCCTGGAGCTCTGGATTTGAACACACCAATACACAAACACATCTTTCACACTCACACACACATATAAATATACAATGCCAATGGTTTATTGTTTTTGAAGATTATATCAGTCTCTTCCTGTTCTTTTATCATTAGTTCTGCAATTTCTTGTTCAAGAGTTAGTATGTCAACTGATTTTTGTAGGAAGTAGTTTCAAAATGTTAGTAAACATTTTAAATAACAACACTGCAATAAAACGTTGTCTACTTCAACCCGATACCATTTTGATATATACATGTAACAATCCATGTAGGAAAACAATCATAGAAGAATAAGAGTTGCCGTCAGCCAACAGTGATAGTCGTGACAGTCAATCTCAATTCAGTAGGTGGGCTCGTATTGGTCTATAACAAACAGCGGAGAAAGATTTACCTGTTGAATGCGTGCTTGCGGATGCAATGCACTCCACTACACTGTACAGATGGAGCCTTGTCTGTGTTGTCCTCATATCCATAAAACATGAGTTGCTCACCAGCAATGCAACAGTCCAGGTTTAGGTACTGACACCCTTGAGAGTTATTTATTGGTAATGATTGATTGTCCCCTCAGACTGATTTAATATCGCCAATGGTCCTTACCGAAGATACACAAATCTGAAGCCTGATGTTTCCCAACTGCGTTTGCTAAACCAACATTACATTTCTGTGATTTTCTCGCCGCAGGTGGCATTTGGGACACGCCCCCAGAAGAACATTCTGAAAGACACAGGCAACCAAACATTCAAGAGAGGAAAATGAAGCTTGATTCCAATTTTATTGAATTGAATTAAATGTGTTCCATAAATTTTTTGTTTTTACTTATATTTCTTTCTAGATTATACAGGGAGTAAAAGTTTTCAGGTCTATAACAACTTAGCAAACTTTTTCAGATTTGAACTGCTTGGTGAATGTTTTCAGGTTTTAACTGCTCAGTGTATGTTTCCATGTTACTGTTCAGTGAATAAGGGCCTTACAGTCCTCGAACTCTTCCAGCCTATGAGCTCCTGATGCCTTTTAAATAAACATTTCATTCATTTCTATGTACATAGTAATGGTGTTGAAAAGAAAAGACTTAAGGCCCTAACAAGATTAGAGTCAATGGAGTGCCAGAGGATATCTGTAGTTTCTGACTTTTCAAGGACAATGGAGGCTTGATCAGGTCAAGGTTAAGAAGGCTGAATGTGTTTAGAGGTCAGAGTGAGAGGGCAGAGCGTTTGTCTAGAGAAGACTTGTTTAGTCTGGAGCCTGAGGATTGAGGTGCGGCCTAGAACACTCAGTGTTTTCATTGTGGAGGCAACTGAGAACGATAGGTGTGTTTCTATTTTCCAGTGTGAAAGACATGCAAAGACTTTAAAGGGAAAATGAATGTGGGTTATTTTTACATCAAAGGAGGCTGTCTCAGCAGGCTAAAATAATGTGGGCAAACGTTACGTCAGAGAAAACTTTTTGAAAAGTTTGACCTGCATCATTCCTGCAATCATTGTCTTGTCAGTTGACGCCATAGTGTGTGCTGTTCCATACAGGTCTTTGACGCAAGACGATAATTATGCACTGGCCGGGAGTCTGTAAAGGAATGTTGCTACGGAAATGGAACTGACGTTTATGACTTTCAAAATATAAATAAAGATAAAAAAAACAAACAAAAAAACAGGAATGTCAATCAAATAGTCCTGAGCTGAATTCTACTTTCTATTCTTCTAATGCAGTACTTATCTTTTTTGTCTGACAGGTTTCAGTTGTTGACCTGTTTCCATTGTTCTAAAACGGAAGATCTTTCCTAAAAGAGAAAACCTATTAAAAGGTCAACCATTATCGCTTGTTCCGTTTGTCTAATTTTGACACACGCATTTCACTCGTGCCTTCACAAGACTTTACCAAAATAGTTGGGGGGCCATGTAAACCAGAATAGGAACCAGACAAGCCTTGTTCAACCAGCCCACAAATAAAAGTAATACATAATTCACTGGATTCAAACCTACTGCAGTTGTCCCACACAAGTGACTGCGTCTTTAACCTCTACACCACAGAGCTGTATATTCACCCAGTATAGCATCTCAACATTACATCATGTTGTCACACAATAATGTCACATCTGCCTAACATTCCTCATTACGTTTGCCTCCCTAACAAATAGCTTGTAAGAAATGTATGGCTTTTGCCATTTGCAGTTTTAACTGCTAGTAATAGGCATCCTAGAAACGAACTTACTACTTGGAATAGTCATAAGCAGGGCTTGACACAGACACCTGCCCACCCGCCAACTGTGGGTAAAATTTAGCTGTGGACTGTAACGCAGTAACATTTACACCAGTAGTTTTTCTTTTTCAGGACATTCCAAATTGTTGTGCTTGCTGTGCCCTATGTTTGTCCAATGGCTCTAGTCGATTTTCCTTATTTTCTCAGCTAGACAATGGCTTGCTTTTTTCCCATAGACAGCTCTCTGGTCTTCATGTTGGTTTATTCTCTTTATCAAGAAAAGCAGTCTTTACAGGCTTAAACCAAGGATGAAAACTGTCACACAGCTGGTTGTAGGACACAGGCGCAGAGACGTAGTGGTGGTAATCCATAGTTCTTTATTAAAGTAAAAGGAACCAAACTGAAAGCAGCTTACCGTGACTTGGGTATATGCTAAGGAGCAACAACAAACCATAATGATCCACGCAGAGAGTGGACCAACATTCACATAAATGTGTTCCTCAATTGGAGGCAACGATCTACACCTGCCTCCAATTGGGGAGACCAAACTTATATAGAGATGCCTAGAGGCATCTCTTTTTGTCCTGTCCTGACTATGGCCCCAGCTCAGTGCAGAGATGGCTAGGGGCATAGCCAGGACGTGACAGAAACCTAGATTAGTCATGAAGAGCTATTTAATGTTTGACCAATCAATCTAAAAGGCAACACCTGGGCAACAAGAAACATATGTCAGTCACATGTTCCAATACTTTTGCTCACTTGAAAAATGGGTGGGTTCAAACAAAGGGTGATATGTCCTAAGTTGTTTAACACGTCTAGATGTGAATATCAAGAAATTAAAGCTGAAATTCTGAACTCTTGTCTCATACTCATCTTTTGATATTTAACACAAATGTCTCCAGTGACCAACAAAAACAAAGGAATTTGCCTTGCCGTTCCAATACTTTTGGAGGGGACTGTATATTGCCTGCATATTTTGGTTGATATTAGGGAGGACTTCTAGCGTGCATTAGTTGCTCAATTGGACATGGACAACACTATAATAGTTGTCTTTTTCAAGTGTGTAGCCACATTATATTAAGTATTTCACAGAGGGGCGTCCGGTAGAGTGGGTACAGCTTACGTCTAAAAGTGACTGAACCTGTGAACAAGACAGGCTGAGATGTAGCACACTATAGTCACATTTGATCAAATAAAATGTAATTCCCCAACAACAAAATGCCAAAGTATTTTTCATCTATCTTATATTACCCCAAAAAGCATGCATTGATGCGTCCACCATAAATAGTTACAATTTAAACAGTTTTATTTTATGCTTATTATAACGCAGCTACTGAAGGTTGTAGTCAGTGAGGTTTTTGACGATCCTGACTCGAAAAACATGCATTGATGCGTATTTCGAAAATACACCAGAAATATAACCACGAACAGTCTCATTTTAGGCTTATTATAACACAGCTCCTGAAGGTCATACCAAGCAAGGTTTTTATCTCTTGGATACAAATCCTAATGTGAAATGTGATTTAACTGTGATGAGATTTCAATGCAGGACATTTTGGTTGCAGGTTTGCATCTCTAACCACTACGCTATTTAACAAGAGGTAGTCAGTCTGTCAGTCAGTCAAAAGCATAGTTTTAAATCAAAATCCAAAAGGCAGTTGTCATGCAGGCAATGGTCGATACACAGCAGAACAGAATGGCGTAAGTACAAAATCTGGCAGGCTCAAAACAAGGTCGAGAATAAACAGGCAGCAAGATTCTGGTTGGTACACAGGAAAGGCTAATAAGTAAATAACTCTATAAAAAGGCTTGGTATGTCGTACAAATACAAAAAAGACTACATAGGGAACAACAGTTGGCACGGCATTAAAACAGATACGATTGTGTAGTGGAGATCACAGCATGGGCGTAGGAATTTTTCTGAAAGTGTTCACTCTCCGTGAACACAGTATGTCACTGCATCTACAAATGCAAGTTAAAACTCTACCATATATAAACAAGATCCAGAATTGCTGTCACTTTTTCTGGGCCTGAGCTCATTTAAGATGAACTGAGGCGAAGTGGATTACTGTTCCCAAATGCTTGGAGAGTATTGTCAAAAGAAGACGCTATGCAACACAGTGCCCCTCACCCAACTTTTTTAAAATGTGTTGCTGACATCAAAATAGGTTTCTTCCTAAATCTTGTCCCCTCTTAGGGAGTTTCTCCCAGCCACTGTGCTTCAACATTGTTGTTGCTTGCTCCTTGAGGTTCCAGGCTTGGTGTAAAAAGAGCTTTATAAATTTGATTGAAATTCAAAACGAACATGTATTTTTCAAAAAACCATAACATTTCTCAGTTTCAACATTTCATATGTTGTTTTTGTAATATTTTCAATTAAATACAGGGGTAACTGATTTGTACATCTCTTTCTATTTTTATTTGCATTTTACGTAGCATTCCAACTTCTTTAGAAACGGGTGTTGTAATTGTTTAGAAGTAGTTCAGGGTAAAAGTAGATATTGTCCATGCATACTTCACATAGGAGGCCTTTCCTAATATAAACATGCTAGAACACGCCAGTATGGCCCAAAGGCTAGTGCTTATGTTTTGTCCACCTCCTTTCCTAAGTTCCTTCATTAACCTCACAATATAAATGACAACTTCTGGTTTATCTCGGTTTAATTGGAAAAGTACTGTATATGGTATTGTACGTTTACTAAATAGATATAATATTTTGGATAGTTTTAAATCATAACTCTCATACTCAGAAGAAATAAACTAATATCCCAATGTATCCCCAAACCCACCTTACATACACAAAGCTATCTACTTGATGTCTTTCAGATCAGACTGAGCTCATAGAAAATGTGTTATGAATGTAGAATCCTTAGTGCAGGGGGTTTTGTAAAGGAACTAAAAGGGGTTTAAGTGTAACCAAACAGTATTCCATGGGGACAGCTGAGGAACCTTGGAAGTCCTAGAGTCTATATTGTTTCAATCGATATTTTGTTATTGTATATAGTTTGTGATAAAGGATGTATTCATTGTCCATATTGCATATTTGTCACTTTTTGCATGTCTACTTTTTTATATCACAATTCCTTGATTAGGTCATTTATTATGCGGCTGTCCAGTAAAGTACAAAGTCTACAAACCTTTTAACTTAAACAAACAAGGAGCCCAGATGAAGGGAAGGGCATGCTGCTAATCACTTCTACTCTTAACACCAACTTACCCATGGTACACAATGACATATTTACAGTGAGTGAAGGTATTATACAGTACAGTGAGGGAAGGGATGGTAAGATACAGTACAGTGAGTGAAGGGAAGGCAGTATACAGTACAGTGAGGGAAGGGAAGGTAGTATAGAGTACAGAGAGGGAAGGTATTACACAGTACAGTGAGGGAAGGGAAGGTAGTATACAGTACAGTGAGGGAAGGGAAGGTAGTATACAGTACAGTGAGGGAAGGTGGTATTCCATTCAATGAGAGAAGGTAACATAAAGTACAGTGATGTGAACTGCATGAATTCCTTCATGTGCGAAAGCTGACAGCTGTTCTGGTGTTCTGTCACCTATAAAAAAAGGCAAACAGGAACAGCTGGGCACTCCCTGTGTGACGCAAAGTTACCATAAATATACTACTAACAGGTAGTGTTAGTGTTGCAACACACTGAAGTACAGCTATCTGTCACATGCCTCTCTATTAGTACAAGTGTACTGGTCAGTATATAGTGCATTTATGTAAGGATCTAAATCATGTATCATTTGGTAAAACAATTTTAGTTACACAAAACTGCATAAAATGTATGAAATGTTTCCGAAATACAAAATGAACACAAGTCTAGAAAAGCCATTTTGATGTGTTTGACATTATGTGCAATTGTCCACATAAAGTTTTCTCTGGGTTCTTAAAATGAAGCAAATAGACTTTATAAAGTCCTTTTTGGTGCAGCAGTTACACAGACACCCCCAATCCAGTGCATGCAACAACAAGTATACACTAAGTCATAGACCTGACTGAAGAGATGAGTCTTCAGTAAACACTTAAATGCAGCAGCCATATTTGGCACTAAATAAAGTCATGGTACCTTCAATCACCCCAATCAGAGTAATGCGAAAGAAGAGCATTTGAACTGTCTACTCTGGAATTATCTAAAGCTTGGATGAGCTTTTGTGCATAATTTTTGACAAAATATAAATAAATATGTTTTGAAGAGAGAAAAAATACACTCTTCTAATATATCATATTTGTTCATTGAGAGAGATCAGAATTTAAGTTATAAGGCTCTTAAGAGATTACTGTACAACCATCACACTTTATTGTAAGATCTGACAGCAAATCTCTTTGTTTTTCTGGATGACATCACCAACAAGTAGCATATATAGTGAAAACAAAAGGGACCCCAAAATCTAGCCTTAATGAACACCAAAGCAGACAGATATTCTGTCAGAGGACAGACCATCTGAAAATACAAATTGATAGGTTTCTGCTACATACAATCTAAACTAGGCAAGATGTCCAAGACCTAGATATCTCTCCAATAGAACGGGGTGATCAACTGTGTCGAATGCAGCTCTAAAGTCAAGAAGCAAGGACAGTTGCATTTTTTCCATCATAGAAGTTCATGAATTCTTCATTGCTGAAGTGAAGGCCAACTTCACTTGCTGATGGCTGCTTTTTGTTAACTAGGCAACTATATGAGTACGAAATTGGAATTGTTTTAATTCTCTTCAATCAGGTTAGAGAAGTCGTCTGTTCGAGCGGATGTGAGTGCTTTTTGACTTTCCAGTGTACTGTGGTTCCTTATTTTTAGAGACTTGCTTTAGGGAACTAAAGTACAAAGTGGTCCACGAATCATAATCACTGTGGGGTTAGTACACCCCCTATAGAAAAATTCACATCAACACATCAAATGTAACCAAAATTAACAGATTACATTTATAGATTACACTTCGCAAAAATGTATTAATAAGACAATTGTGCACATATTAGGTTCACATAATTGTCTGTCAGTTTCTTACATCAACTGGAAGGATCTTGAGAGGCTTTTTGCATGTGCGGCAAGCTTCAATTCTCTGAACAGCATTTAGATAGGATTGAGATCTTGGCTTTCACTCTGCCTTTCCATTACTCTGCATTTTGTCTCTTTGAGAAATTTTTTGCTTGTGTATTTTGGGTCAATGCCTTGTTCCAATAACAATGTTTGACCCAGCAACAATGGAATTAATGTTTTGGTAATTGTAAGTTGTCCAGGCCCTGGGGCAGCAAAGCAGCCCCAAATCATAATGCCACCCCCTCCATGCTTTATGGTTAGTATGAGATTATTCTGTTCAAGTGCAGGGTTTAGTTTTCAAAAAACATGGCATCTGACATTGCAGGCAAACCACTCCACGTTTGACAATTCCCATCGGTAATGGTTGCAGAGGGTGCTTCCAAAAATTACCAAGTCAGGTGAGTGAAGGGATAATAGGAAACAAAATAGAAATATGGTGTTAAGAAAATGTTTCTCCAAAATACACTGTCATAAATGTTGATTTATAGCATCAATCTAAATTGGTATACCAGAGCAGCAAAATATAAAAGGGGAGTGTAGACTTCCCGATGCATTCTATCCTTGACTGAAAGTATTTATTCATTAACACAATAGCAGAGGATATGGCAACCAAAACAGTGGACACACATTATATTCCCAATAAGCAATAGGATATTAACTCGTGTCTAAACATATCAGGCACTGTTCTGAAAATTAATGTTACAGGAAAAACTGGTCACAAACAGCTAAATACAGGGCCCTGGGCAATCATATACAGAGGGGCAAAAAAGTATTTAGTCAGCAACCAACTGTGCAAGTTCTCCCACTTAAAAAGAAAATTTTCATCATAGGTACACTCCAACTATGACAGACAAAATGAGAAAAAAATTATCTAATTATCTAATTATTTAATGAATTTATTGGTAAATTCCTTGGTAAAATAAGAATTTGGTCACCTACAAACAAGCAAGATTTCTGGCTCTCACAGACCTGTAACTTCTTCTTTAAGAGGCTCCTCTGTCCTCCACTCGTTACCTGTATTGATGGCACCTGTTCGAACTTATCAGTATAAAAGACACCTGTCCACAACCTCAAACAGTCACACTCCAAACTCCACTATGGCCAAAACCAAAGAGCTGTCAAAGGACACCAGAAACAAAATTGTAGAACTGCACCAGGCTGGGAAGACTGAATCGGCAAAAGGTAAGCAGGTTGGTGTGAAGAAATCAACTGTGGGAGCAATTATAAGAAAATGGAAGACATACAAGACCACTGATAATCACCCTAGATCCGGGGCTCCACGCAAAATCTCACCCCGTGGGCTCAAAATGATCACAAGAACAGTGAGCAAAAATCCCAGAACCACACGGGTGGACCTACTGAATGACCTGCAGAGCTGGGACCGAAGTAACAAAGGCTACCATCAGTAACACACTACGCTGCCAGAGACTCAAATCCTGCAGTGCCAGACGTGTCCCCCTGCTTAAGCCAGTACATGTCCAGGCCCGTCTGAGGTTTGCTAGAGCGCATTTGGATGATCCAGAAGAGGATTGGGAGAATGTCATATGGTCAGATGAAACCAAAATAGAACTTTTTGGTAAAAACTCAACTCGTTGTGTTTGGAGGAGAAAGAATGCGAAGTTGCATCCATACCTACTGTGAAGCATGGGGGTGGAAACATCATGCTTTGGGGCAGTTTTTCTGCAAAGGGACCAGGACGAGTGAGCCGTGTAAAGGAAAGAATGAATGGGGCCATGTATCGTGAGATTTTGAGTGAAAACCTCCTTCCATCAGCAAGGGCACTGAAGATGAAACATGGCTGGGTCTTTCAGCATGAAAATGATCCCAAACACACCGCCCAGGCAACGAAGGAGTGGCTTTGTTAGAAGCATTTCAAGGTCCTGGGGTGGCCTAGCCAGTCACCAGATCTCAACCCCATAGAAAATCTTTGGAGGGAGTTGAAAGTCTGTGTTGCCCAGCGACAGCCCCAAAATATCACTGCTCTAGATGAGATCTGCATGGAGGAATGGGCCAAAATATCAGCAACAGTGTGTGAAAACCTTGTGAAGACTTACAGAAACCGATAGACCTCTGTCATTGCCAACAAAGGGTATATAACAAAGTATTGAGATGAACTTTTGTTATTGACAAAATACTTATTTTCCACCATAATTTACCAATAAATTCATTAAAAATCCTACAATGTGATTTTCTGGATTATTTTTCTCATTTAGTCTCTCATAGTTGAAGTGTGCCTATGATGAAAATTAGAGGTCTCATCTTTTTAAGTGAGAGAACTTGCAAAATTGGTGGCTGACTAATTACTTTTTTGCCCCACCGTATATCCATTCACTTGTTTGTTATAGGCTTGATTTATAATTGATTAAATATTTTTTGCCATTGACACAAAGCACCCCATGATGACAAAGCATGTGGGAAAACATGTGGTAATTTGTAAAAATGTAACTGAAATCTGAAGTTCATAATTATAAAGACTGTTTGCTATGACATTTGACAGAATCAAGACAAAAGTAATTTGGATCAAGTCACCATCAGATTAGGGAAAATATTTGGTAGGACATCAAACCGCGGTGTTGGAGTATATTACATTACAACCACAGACCACACAGGAACATTAAATTACATATTGTTACAAAGGGTGGGTCTCATTAGAATCAGCATGGCAACGGTGCCAGATAAGCGGTTTGTAAGTATTAGTGTTTGCACTGTGTATGTTGAAACAAATATTCAGGCAGCAGTTTTAACTACTTGGATGGTGAGCTAATACTTCTGACATGAACCTAACACTTCCCTAAATAAGAAAAACACCAAGCATTTGTCTCCAACTCACTTTAATAGCAGGTAGTCAATGCCAAACAAAATATTTTTTCAAGTGGGATAAAACAGCATTTGGTGAAATAATATCAAATAAATACATTTAACAAAGCACCATAATATTGATCAAAGGCATGAATGTGCACTGCGTATATGGGAAGCTACATTCTGTATAAACCTTTCATTTTCCAGCACATGCACCAACGTGATAGAAATATTCTAAACTGAATATGTAAAAACAAGATCCATAAACAGAAACTAAAGGCGCAAAAAACATAAAATGTTCACATTAAAGCAGTAGAAGCGAGAAACTGCCACAAAGGAGGACCCTTTTCCCTTTTAAAAACACACTGGGACACTTCAGCCTCAATGGGCAGGGTCACACAGCCTTTTCAAACATCTTCAAGAACACCAGTAATCAAAATCACACAAGCGACCGATAAGAAAGATGATGGACAAAGACAGACATTCGGTTGGAAACTATGGTGAGCACATATCACACCTTCTGAACCCAAATTGTATATTGGTGCCGTTATAATAACTCAAATCAGGATAACTAAAATATCACCTGGAAGGGCAGGTGCATGAAGTGTTTAAACAGTAGCCTGGATACAGATTTGTGTTAGACAATGACTACTGGTAGTGTTGTCTTGCTTTACATGTCACATCCAGACAACAGTATTGAGAAGTGTACAGCCTGGACAGGTTTGGGAACTGGCTACAGTCTGTCCTGAGTCACCATCTACAGTAGGTTTCAGTGTATCCAGTGGCAGCAGCCTCACAGCTCTCCCTGGAGGGCGCATGCAAAAACAACTAACAAAAATACAATCTCTTGTAAGTTTAGACATAACATGATAAAACCAACATATAAAAGGGTTTAAGAGAGAGATGGACAGTGAGCTGAGATTTGGGGTTGGGGGGGGTCATATCTCCCCTCAGTGCGACGACGGATCAGGCGGGTGGGGAGCACTATTTTCACATTCCGGCAGGCAGGGCTTGTAGGAGAGAAAAGCATCTCTTTACTTCTTCCAAATGGTGTAGAAAACCCACCTGGTAGAGTTACTGGTAAAGGAGAACGGTATGCTAACAACAAGCAACCACACTTAAGGATGGAAAAACTAAAGCGCCCTTCAAAACTGACTTTCAAGGCATCACATTTGGTTGCTTTGACTTGAAATATTGAATTGTTTCCTTTCAGGAGTTTGCCTGGGATTGGCCTCATCCCACTCATACTCAACCTGACAAAAAAATGCCCCCCTATTCTACATGATGCAGCCACCACCACGCTTGAAGATACAGAGGTTGCTCAGTGATGTGATGCTTCGGACTTTCCCCTTACTCAAGGCTCTTCATTCAGGCCCAATAATGTATTCCCCTTAGCTGGATTATTTTAGTGCAGTGCTGTCAACAGGATGAGAGTTTTGGAATATTTACACACTCCTGGTAACTCTAATGTGTGTAGGGCTTGTGAAGTCGCAACAATACTCATACCTCCTCAGTTAAATACCACCATGGATACCGTAGTATATTGCTGTGAAAGTGTGTCTACTCAGAAAACAAAATAACATTATGTTAGAAATAACACACAAAAAACTACTATACGCACTGAGCTTGTTTAATGCTTTGAAAGTACAATGAACAATGAAACATTAGAAACTGGCTAAGAGGAGCATTGTGCACTGTGTTATTATTAATGTATTGGGACCAATCAGGGTAAGGCAAATGACCTTCACACAAGAGAAGCGCTTGATAAGAGTTACAAGGATACAGTTCCATGTAAGAGGGGACACACACCACCTCCTTGGAGAAGTCCACAGGACACGAGAGCCTCCCAAGCTGCTCCTCATAAAGGGTTAGTGCCTCTGTCAGATTTGCACAGTTTCCCTGAGGACAGACGAGGTAAAAACATGGACCACACATAGGCTGCAACAGATTCATGTGTCATTAAAAACCAGAGGCAGCATTTCCTGAACATGTGGGGAGCCTGACTCCAGGAAACAATTATTGCCTGATCACCCAACACATTTCCAAAATACACCATATGAAAATATTTTCACAAAAATACATCATTTTAAAATGGTGGGGTTGTAAACAACATTTTGACATCAACAACTTAGGGGAGGCCTGGCCTAAAGGGGCCTGCACACTGTCCGCTCGCTAGAGCTAGCTACAAAGTGGAACTCATCTCAAACGAGAGCCAGCCAATCACCGCAACAACGGGCGGAGCTACTTTCTGAGACAAAATCTCCCAGCGACAGTGACAGTTGAGATATGTTCAACTTTATTCTAATTTCCAGCGAGCGGCCAATGACGGAGTTCGGCGATTACCAATGGCAGGGCTGATCGACTCTGCACCTTCTCTTTTCTACTCACTAGCTAATAACTCCCTCGTTAAAAAACATGCACAAGAAAGAAACTTATATTTGCGGTCTACCCATTATTTATGATACTTCTCTGGTTTCATGCAGAGAGAATTCTAAAACATTGATGCATGGAAGGTTTCAGAGATCATTGGAAAGGGAAGGTCTGCACCTCAACACTAGGGGGAGTAAGAGATGCATTCAGAGGCAGGCCGACAGGCGTGAAAATGTGAAAGGCAGTCTCACCTGGGTGAAGTACTTCCCGGTAGGACGCAGTACTTTGATTGACAAATCCAAGATGAGCCGGAGGAACTCCCATGTGGAGTCTGAGACAAAATAAACTGTGAATCAATAATGTGTTTAATCTAATTCAACAGGTTTCCAAAAGATTCAGTCTTTGCCATGGGGTAAATCACTTTACACAAGCCATCTAAGTGTTCCTAACTTATTTCTAGACACTAGACTAGTGAACAAAACAGGAACGCCTACTGCCTGGGATATGGTGATTTGCCCTGTTGCTTTATGTGACACTTGCTTATGGGAGTGTGAAGATGCTTAAATATATAAATAGTTTGAGTTTTCCAATTGCATGTACTCAAAATGGTTTTAAATGGAGACACAGGTATGTCAAACTAACTGGCCCAGTCAGGTTAGTCCACTTTCAAACATAAGTGGACTAACCTGACTGGTTAGTTATTATTTCATAATTGTCTAACCGCGATTTTTTGACGTGATCCCGCTTTCTCTGTAAAACCCATGGTTTAAGCATTTTTTTTTACCCTATAGAACCCATAGCGGCCTTCCTTTAGAATGCTGTAGCGTCTGCAGACAACTGTGTTTCTAACAATATTTATGTAAATACCACAAAATCAACCTGATTCAAAAAAAATTGTTACAGTATTCCCGTGGATGTTGTCATTAATAAGAATTCAGAAAAAGGGTATGCTGTCATTTGACTTTAGTTTTTATAATTTCTTTACTCAAAGCCTTTTTGCATTAGAAGAGCCTGTTTGTGTTGTTTGGTGATAGGAAGATGGAAACATCCTTGATCTTTGTTGCTCACCACGACATTGTTTTCGCTTTCAAACACACTGCGGATTTATGTTGGGTGTTGTCTATATTTGATGCTGTGAAATGTTGGTAATATCTTTTAAATGGCAAAAGCAAACGCTGTCAAGCAAACTATTCATTGTCTAAAAAATGGGAGAAAACAAATTCTCTTTTTCAAAGTTACATGGATATGGTTTCAAATTAATGAAGATGATCTGCTCTTTAGTACAAAGTTCACTTTCTTTTTTAGTACCTAGTTTTTGTGTGATCTCTGGTTGAAATGTGTAAAAACATGATTCATTTTGAGAATTCTCAGTAATCCAGCAGCATTCTAGAATTCTATTTGTGTCTAAAGGGTTAATGAGCTGGATCAACGCATGGTCACACTTGTTGGCATCTTTAAAACACATTTCTAATGCCCACCATGCACCCTGTAGTATGACAGAACAGTTAACCAAGTTATGTTTTAAAATTTGACTGAAAGAGAGAATTAGATTGTTAAATCGCAATTCATAATTAAATGCAATTAATTGTACAGCAACAATTGGCTTTGTTACAGCTCTAACAGCTTTTAATGGACCTGGGCCAGCTTTAACATCAGACCATGCCTTATACAGTTAGAACTGACAAAAGACAAATCCACATTGGGTCTTGTTGCAGGAGCATGCTAAAAGAGAGATTATGATGACTCAGTTGTTTACAGAAGCTAAATAACAGTGACAGCAGTCAGGAGTGAGCAAGTTTCGGGAGACTCACCCTCCTCTGGCGCTGTGGAGATGGGGACTGCTGTCAGGTCATTGATGACATAATCAAAAGTCTTCCCTTCCTCAACATACTTCCTCAGAACAGGAACACAGTCCTCTACCAAGACCTGGATTGACAGAGCAAACATCATGGTAAACACTTCCAGCAGCATTGTAATGGCAGTCATAGTGGGCCAATGACATTCATGGTAACATGTAGTGTTGTTAAAAAGGTGTAAAGATGAAGCTTTTTAGAAATCGGCCTCCCTGCAGGCATTTACCCTGTTGATATGTAAAGAGTAGGAGAGACTGGGTGGGTACAGCTGCAAGCCACATCAGCAGAAGCAACAAGAGTGTAGCCTTGTTTGACCGTGTCAGTAGAGAGGAGGGGTAAAACCACACTATGAATAAAGTCACAGCATGGAGGTAAACCCACCATGAGTCATAACAATGAAATCATTTAGGGAAGCTTCGCAGAGACCAATGAAAACAACAGGCATGAACATTCAAAGAGTTGCCATTTCCTCAAAGTAAAACATGCCATTTATTGTAAAACGGTTAATCCAAAATCAGCAGCATTAATATTACTTAAAAGCGCAGTCTGGACAAAACAGTGCATACAGGATTTGTAACAGCACGACAAAACGCCACAGAAAGCTCTGTAATGTTACGGAGTACTCCCTTTCAACATCAATCTTTTTCGTTTTCTATGGTTCCTTTTTATCTCAAAATGAAGAAAATGGAATTGACATATTCCTGGGGACAGAAATAGCACCGTATAGTTGAAAAGATCCACTGAGTTAATGACACCGGGTCCATCCCCACTAAGGACAACTTGTACCCCTCACCTGGTAACAGTCTCCCGTCAGGTTGTCCAGAACAGTTCCACAAGTCTTCCTCATGTGCGTCCTACACCCATCGATCACCATTTGGTCAATGTAGACACTACGTTAAGGCATTACCAACTTGGCACAGGGGAAGATACATCACAGACCTACATCTAGAAAGATCCTGTGAACGGTTAACGTTACTATTGACCACAAAACCCTGAAGCGGTGTGCCAACTGGGCAGAGAAAAGTAACCTAAAGGATATCTCCACCATGGTGATCATCTTTGGCTTGAGTTTGACGGCTTCAGCGAGGATCCCTCCGTCACCGCCTCCTAGGATCAGCACCTCCTTTCCGGCATAGTTCTCTTTTCCTCCGCCCATGATGGCCTGAGTGTAGGGCAAGTCACTGTCTGCAAGGTCTGCCATGCAGTCACACAACCGTATCATTGAATAAATCACAGAGTACGTCATTGGAACCCAGTACACATCGATATCACATGACCGTTTAATGAGAAGTGTGTTCTCAACGTCTTAAGTATCATAACTCTTATGTTAAGACGAGGATAAGGAAGCACGGTACGTTTTACTTACTGACATCCCCGTTGAGGATCAGGACGTTGCCGAACTGCTGTGAGTGCAAGATCTTAATGTTCTGGTATGCGGAGTCCTCGTCATATAAAACCCGGTCGATGTCATACTCCACTAGTCTGCCATCGGCTGTAGGCCAGTATCGATCCACAGCGGCACCTCTTGTCAGGGCCGGGAGCCTGCGATGGGGGCGGGGCAATCATGTTCACAACAGATTCATGGTCACATTAACTATGCTTCCATTCACAGGTTTTATCACATTCAAATAAGTGGTTCCCAAATACAGTCCAGAAGAATCCCCAACAGGTTTCCATTTTAGTCCCAGCCAAGCACAATTAATATCCATTAGACAACAAATTATCAGGCCCTAAGTGACAAGAATCAGGTTTCTTGACCAGGGTTACAACGAAAATGCCATGGGGGGGTTACTGGAGAATCACAGGATTATAGAGTGACGCAATGGTTCTGTGGTCCTCCCACTATGACTTTGGTAAGTTCACTGGGATATATATGAAATAAGTAATGTTGAACTGGTGTTCATTTCACATGGCGCTTGCAAAACCATAGACGCTATAGCAAGCCAAAAATATATTCCTGACTTTTTGTTAGACACATGAATGCCTTTGGCAAATAGATAGTGTTGTGTTACAGTGATGTTTTTAAGGTTATTGAGCTCATAGTGCTATTGTCTGAACTCAGAAACAGTCCTAACAATGGCCAGTGACTTTGGCCGCCAATAAATCCACCATTCTCAATGCAGACCAGCCGTACGAGCAACTTCAAAGTGTGCCTGGTCTTCAGTAGGGAGAAGGAGCGCGCAGCAATGACATGTGCAGTACTTATTAGTTTAAACTCAAAGTTTGCTTTAATTCAAATCCCGATGAGGACAAAGGGAGCTGTCCAACATTGGTCCTTATGCAGCCAGATGAACCCCCAACCGACGGGGTCGGAACACATTAAAGACAAGAGGTCAAACCGCTCTGTCCAGTTCCAAATGGGTTTCTATGGTTACTCTCTTTGTAAGCATGCCAGATATTATGGGGAAAATTCGAGCATACTCACGGGAGTGGGAAGGCGCCCTTAGACAGGAACCTTAAATATACTGGGGAAATGGCTTGTGTTTATCAAACAAGGCCCCATACTGTATGACCAACTGCCAGTCCAGACATACCTTTTGACCCTCCTAATGTTTCCATGTAGGAGACTTTTCATCTTCTTTTCCAGTGCATTTAAAAGCTGAGAGAGAACACAACATTAATATCATACCTTGGCCTATTCTGATGTTTCATTAAGTAAGTCAGTCATCATCAGTGAGGACATTTGAGCTGGTTCAAGTGGCAGCCATACATGTTCCAAACTATTGCTTAGGCAAACCTAAGGAGCTGGCAATGTTTCTGGTCATGTATTTTGTTTTCCGTTTCAGCCATAATAGCTCCCTTGACTTTCTTTGATACATAACACCAACATGTAGAGTGCCTTCAGATGGTATTCTAATTTCTCCACATTTTGTTGTTATAGATTTAATCTACAATTGATTACATTTGTTTTTCCATCAATATACACACCTTCACCAACAATGACATGGCAGAATTTTTTTAAATGTATACTAATTGATTGATAATGAAAAGAATAATGTGTCTTTTACTCCTGACCTTGACTGGAGTCCATTTGTCTAATTTAATTGATTGAGGATTACTTAAAAAGGCACACACCTGTCTATATAAAAAGGTCCCACACTTAACAGTACATGTCAGAGTAAAATACAATTTATGGCATCCAAGGAACACTCCGCAGACCTAAGAGATGGAATTGTGTTGAGGCATAGATCTGGGGACGGTTACAAATAATTGCTAAAGCAGTTCCAAGGAGCCCAGCTGGCTCCTTCATTGTGAAATGGAAGAAGTTTGAAACCACCAAGACGCTTCGTAGAGCTGCCCTTCTGGCCAAACTAAGTAACCAGGCAGCCTTCCACGAAACTCAGTAACTGGGCCGCATTCCATCAACCAATATTTTACAGTGGAGACAAAACAGAAGCCACGTCCAAGTAAAAGGCATATATCAAACCAACACAACTTTGAGAGCATGAGGAAAAACAATATATGGTCTAATGAGACCAAAACAGAGGTATTAAGTGTAAACGTTAAGCGCTACGTGTGGCTAAAACAAGGAACTGCTCACTACCAGGCTAATATAATCCCTACAGAGAAGCATGGCAGTGGGAGCATCATGCTATGGGGATGTTTCTCAGTTGCAGGACCTGGAAGACTTGTCAGTATTGAATGATGTACAGCAAGAATACAGAGAAGTCCATAAAGAAAATCAGACCTAAAGTGCACAGGACCACAGAATAGGGTATAGATTCATCATTCAGCAAAACATTAACCTGAAGCACACTGTAAATAACACTGACAGGGCGTGAGAAGAAAAAAGGTTAAGACCGATGTACATGAGACATTTCACATTTTCAATACATATTTTTGTTTGTCATTATGGAATATTGTGCAGATTTGTTTTATTTAATCAATTATTAATTAAGTCTATAAAACAAGAAACTGTGGAGAACTTAGAGGTGTGAATCCTTTCCCAAGACACTGAATAAGCAGATTCAGTGCAAAAGACAATTGTATCTCCCATCACTTACATTGTCTACTTGTGCAATGTTATCACCTTCACAACACTGCAGATCCAGGGTTACCAGACCATGGGAGTGCACACGCAGTATCAGAAACCTGAACAAGGAGGCAGAAAGAAACCGAGGGAACAGAAGGGAAGACAGAAGCAGGGCTACTTTTAGATGAAAATAATAACTTCTCATTCCCTTCTCTGTTCTTCTACCTGTGGCTCAGGAGGCACATGGACCCTATAGGCTACAGCTGTGGCATGATACCTACTCTGACCTATTGACCTATTAACCTATCTGTCAGCTAAAGGATGAGATTTTATTACCCAAAATGATGCAGTGTGTTACGGCGGGCAGCCATTTCATGGAGGATTAGGTCCACACAATGCCCCAACAGCTGTGTTTACCACTCATTACACACAAAACAGGAAGCACCAAAGCCCTCAGATCCAATACACAAAGCCAGTAAAGGGCCATGCGTACATTTGAACTCAAGCCATTGTTGCACAAATTATACACTTAACAGGCTAATCAATGGTATTCCTAAAGGGTGTCTGACCACTGATACAAAGCAGGTGTTTTTACTGGACAAAATATTCACCACTATTTCACAGCTACAACCTGATTTTTGAGTAGCCAGAATAGCCCTCTTTTCATCCTGACTTTAATTGACAGTGATCCGCCATTACAGTATTTGCTGTGGAAATTGAACACTACTGAACGTCTGTTGCATCTACAACAATTTTGGTGGTATCTTCATTGTGATAACCTAAGATGACACAATCAATACATTACCTTTAACTGGCAGCACCCTGCCCTACGTAGTGCCTCAAATGTTTTGTGAAAATGTAACATGACATTCTCAATAGGCTTTATGGACACTGCTAAGAATGTACTTTAAGCTTAAGTAATAAATTAAGATAGGTATCCTGAAAGTGATCACGATACATTGAATCATGTATTGTAGGAACAATGATAATCAATGGAATGTAAATGAAAGCCATTCTGATCATGTATGATGTGTATATGTCATAGTCATAAAGGAAAGGGAAAGATGTGTAATCTTATATCCCTCACAAGATTAGGCTACATGGGTCAATCACATAGAAGCAAGACACAGCTTGCATTTTTGAATCTGTGGCCCTTGTTGTGCAAAGGATGGATAATAGACCCTTCACTGTGTTTAAAAACATTTTCTCCAGATGGTAATGTGCTCACATCACTGCAGAAAAAGCAATAAGAAACCACAGTTTTGCATTGAGGTAAAGGGCTGTGTAGTTGTATAGCATTATTTCAATAGAACACCAAGTGCAATTACACTGAAAAAACTAAAACATTTCAGGGAATATTTAACCTGTTTTCAGTCATTATTTACAGGCTAGTTGAATATATCCATGCAGTCTGTTGCATTAGCAGGAAGTCAACAGAAAAAAAGATATTGTATTGATGTGTATGATGTAACTGATTATCCAAATAGTGTACTGGGTGCAGTTCTGGGACGCTGAATAGTGGGATGATTCTTGACATTAATAATGACAGTGTGTTTGGAACTGCTGTTTACCTTCCATTCTTGCCAATGAAGGTAGCAAGGTACCCATGTCCTTCAGTGTCATGGACAGTCTCTGTCATTTCCTGCTCTTGAAATATAGACTGTAGCCCACGCACAGTTGAAGGATAGTCAGCTAAATGGATGAGAAAGAAATATAGACTGAGAACAGTTATGACCACAACACAACCCCCTCATGGAATTCCCATTCCAGAAAGATACACCAATAATGGCCAATTCTCCCTGGGGGCAGTTCCAGCCTAATTACTGCCCAGTCTGAACCGGGCGGGTGATGTGGGCTGTAGCGCAGACATATGCTTTTCAAAGTTACAAGTGTGAGTAGGCCTGATCAGTGTAGGATTTCAACACCATACAAATAGCCGACATTCACACAGAACATTTGACACAAGACTGTTTTGGGTCTGTGCAGGGCATTCTTTCGATGCTGGAACAGTTGTTTTCAATGAAATGTTATGTGAATATTGAGCTACAGTCCGCATACACCCATCAGAGTGACACACCCACATCCACCCAGAAACACACTCCACTATCTAGGTAGGGGATCAGCACTGGGAGGCTCCAATGCCTCAAACTTAACATGAATCTAAAGACAAAAGGCAAGGAAAAGTGTTGTTCTATGTTCCTATACCTTTTGCAAGTTGTTCTTAAACAGAGATTGAGGTGTTTTAGTGCAGAATCATAAGGTCTTAATGAGAAACGGCTTGCAGGTAAAATTAGACTAAAGACTAACTTGCCGACCTGTACCTGACTCTTTGATCTCTTTCTGGCTTGGCTTATGCTAATAAACCCTTGGCAGTTCCTGCGCAGCTTTATGGGTAGATGAAACCTTAAATACAGTACCAAGGTAAAGGAGAGTAGGACACTTACAATACTTCTGCCATGGCACGCACTGGAGAGTAGCTACCTCGTAAATATGTTAAGTTTAGTAACTAATAAACGAGATTGCTACGTCATTATTGTTATCATGTCTTGGCTGTCACTACGCATCATAACTGTCCGACCAAACAGTACAACAAGCCTAGTTAATGATTAAAAACAAAAATGCTAGCTCAGCTTGAGCGGTTTACCCTAATCAACGCACGGGCAACACTGCTACCTAAGCTAGCTAGTCGCTGGTTGACTGTTCATTCATGCATACAGGCGTAGCAGCAGACAGATGCCGTTGCTAACCTAGCTTGCTAACAACTGCATGGAAGGTCATATTACTCGCCTGCCTGTCAATCTGTTCGCAACCAATGACTCTTGGAATTATGCTAGCTATACAGCATAGCGGAGGAAATTTAACCTACTATTGTAGGTAACTAGCAGTTCTTATCAGTCATGGGGCAAATACGTCCTCAGCGAAAAATCTAAACATTACTCTCAAGTGGCTAGCGATGTCATTATATTTTGCATTCATTGGACAGACCGCGCGTATTGACAAGCTAGCTAGCGATAGCTTACTATACAGTAGATGCAAATGATATCTCAAACGGCCCATGCCCTTTACACAAACGTTCGTAGACGTAGAAGTTAGCGAATGTCTGTTTGTCCTTTACCTGGCGCTGAGAGGTTGAAGTCGAGGGTGTAATGTCGCAGTGCCATGACTGGGTACAGCCGTCAGCCATGCCTGGAGTAGGCAGCCGGTGTAAAAACGTAGTTTGCCTGTGGAGTCAGGAGGAGTACGGTTGCACTGTGTTTGCAATCTGCTGCTTGAGTGGGAGTGTTTGCTAGAATGCAGACTTCTCTCAGTAGCCACGCAGGGGGGAGGGTCTGATGACGCTAGGGCCAGTTTACCTCGTGCTTACACTTGACTGTCCACATTTCAGACGAGGCCTAAACAGTTTACTCTCCTGTACAGTATTTTCTTGTGCGGGTGTTATTGAGTAAAAGTATGTACAAAAATAATTAATATTTTATAAATCAAACCACGTACATTATTATCATCCATATCACTATTTTGGGATGCAGTTTCTTATACCAGCATTATTATGTGGGAAATCGCATTAATTCTGTAGGCCTACCTGCAGAATCAAGCGAGCAAGTATATTTATATAGCACAGTTCATACATAAAAGCAATTGAATGTGCTTTACACATGAAAATAAAAAAATACAATTGCATAAAAAATACTCAAATTAAACATCAAAACAACACAGTAGACAAAGTAAAGTGGTTTTGTTTTTTGTGAGGTGAATTGTGTTCAACATGCAAATTTACTTCCACCTTGGATGTACATGATCTGTCACCGGCATCCCGAGCATTATTTTACTTCAGTTGTGATGTACATTTAACATCCATAGTGGTTGTGAATGTGAAACAAGATCACCACGTGTTTTCACCACGTTGTGTGCTTGTTCTTTAGACTTTGATTAAATTATTCATTTTTCATGTCTTGAAAATGATTTGTAAAAATACAAATTATCTTAGAAACTATAAACTGAAATATATTTCTAATCGCCTGGCTAGCGAAATACTTCAATTGCTCACGCCAAATAAAGCTACGTCTACGAATGCAAACAGAACTGGAAGCTGTGTTAGGCAACATAAAAATATATTTGTACATGTAGATATTAAAAAGAGAAGTGTTTGTCGGGAGCTGGACTGGAGATAATTCGATAAAATGAATATCTCACAAAGTATACAGACTTTTGAATCCAGAAAAATATTTATCAGTGTAGAAAGTGTTAGGGCGTGGTGCTTGCACCACAGGAGCATTTCAAGTTTGAATACAATTCTGTCAGATCTGTTTAGAGTTTATGTGCACAGCGCCCGCATTTCGCTGGATTAACCCATGATTGACAGCCACAATCCTGTGTGGTACGAACATGCCGGTGTATATTTAAATGCTATGAACATTTTTATGCAAAGCAAGATAAGTAAATCTTGCATTGTTCTTCTTCTTACGCAATCTAAACAAGCCATAAGCAAACCACAATATCTAATTCATTGCGATAATTAGAAGTAGTAATTGATTCGCTGTCTCAAAAAGTCTATGCAAGACAAGTTTATTTGTATAACACATTTCAAACACAGGGCAATTCATCATTAGAAAAATAATAGATAACAGTATTATAAAATACAAAGCGTGCAAATAAAAACATCCCATTTACGATGGCTTCATATTATTGAAAGATTAATAAAGAAATAGAAAAGGTTTAATGAGAAAAACATAAGGATTTAGCCTAGATAAAAAAAAATCTGGCAGTTAGTTACAACTCTATGCAGCATATGACTAAACACTGCCTCGCCACCCTTCGTCCGTACGCAAGGAATGGTTTGCAGACCAGATGCTGATGACCTGAGGGGTCTAGACCAGTGTTTTTCAACCCTGCTCCCAGAGGCACACCGCCCTGCATGTTTTAGATGTCTCCCTGCTCTGTCACGCCTGATTCAAATACATCCTTGATGAGCTACATCAGGTGTGTTAAGGAGAGATTTGAAACATGCAGGACAGTGTGCCTCCAGGAGCTGGGTTGAAAAACACTGGTCTAGACGGTTCATATTGTAGCCAAGTGGTTGGAACCGATCCACCCGACACTAGTGGGATCACAAAAAAATAGATGACTGGATAATTGAACAATCTCACCTGGTCTGATTCTCATGTAGTCTGATAGAAGAACCCAGTGCCAGCCCTAGCCTATTGGGGGCCCAAAGCAAAATTTCATTTGGGGCACCACCTGCCCTATTGGTAGGGGATTCCCTAGCAGTCGGAGGCCTGTGTCATTACCCTGGTAATGACTGTGGCCGACTTTCACAGTAGGTGACCAAAAATTGTGCCATAATGTAAAAAAATCTGTAAGGCATATCAACATCTGTCCAGGAGACAGTTGTGGTTCAATCAGCCACTGCCATCTGCACAATGTTCCAGCAGCAAAATAGATTCTGGCTTGCAAAGTACAAAAACAGCATGAACAATTTACTAGATTTCCACCATACAAAAGCAGAAAAATGCTAATAATTTTATAAACATTTTGGGGGAAATGTTATTTGAAAAAGCCTAGAGTGCCTTCCAAATACTTTTTATTGTCGCTGTATTCACCACTCAGTAAATTCGGTGACTTCCTCTGAATATTTCTTCAATATTTTGGTCTAGTAGTCTAGTCATTGCTAGTACAAAGACATTGGGACAGGCCAAGGCCTACAGCTCAAGAGAAAACTCATATACATTTTAGGATAGAGTTTCAGTTATTGGAGGAATTACGGGCTGATATAGCTTGTGGAAATATTACTTCTGAAAATGTAAACTATACATCCAAATTGCATAGTGAACTTATATATTTAGAAAGAGAAAGTAAAATGTCAGTAGTGTTGCTAACTTGCTGCATGTGGTAGCCAACGTGTCAATGTCTAGCACCGCTACCCTTCAATAAAATGTGTTTTTTCCCACTGTCAAAGTGAGGCTATACCAGAGGCCTGAAAGGCTACACAACCGTGAATTCCAAACCAAACGTTGAATAACGCCTTTTCCTAGACTTTTTATGTAGTGAACAGCTAAGGCTTTCTAGAGTGGTAAATGCATTGTTTCACTTGAGCCGTGTGGTAAACAGCCTACATGGTAGACGCTAGAGCCGTGGTAGGCTACTCATTGAGTAGCCCATGTGCCCTTAATTGGTCGGTAGGAAGATAATCCCAAACTACCGTTCAAAAGTTTGGGGACACTTAAAATGTCCTTGTTTTTTAAAGAAAAGCTATTTTTTTGCCTGTTAAAATACAACCAAAATTGATCGAGAATACAGTGTAGACATTAATGTTATCATATGTTCTCTGTACTTATTTTACTTAAAATGACAGTGTCTGGTCACAATCATTCCCATCCAAAATGCATTTTGACACCCATGCCCCAAAACTGAGCTTTTGTAGAAAGGTATCTCATGTAGGCCATTGTGCTTCACAGAAAAGTGCAATTGTGACATTGCTCATTTATGTGTCAGCATCCCACTAGACGACTCGTTCAGTTGACATTTTTATGTTTACTGCTCCGGGATTCAACTGGAGGACTTTCTAGAAGCATTTGTGAAAATGTTTGAGGAGAATAGCGTTGACTGGTCTAAACTGGCATCTGTGTGCACTTACAGGGCCCAAAACAGACAAGGGAAGGAAATGTCTAACTTTGTGGCTTTTCATTGTAACAGTCACCAGGAAGTATTTGTAGTTAAAATTAAAGACAGTGACTTACAGTTTAACTACAATGTTAAACTGTGACATTCTGAATGCTGATTTCATCCACATTCCATATTCTGGTAAGACCGGAATTACTGAACGCCTTCAGCTGCTCCTCACTCATGGTGTAAAACTGTTCCACCTTTGGCTTCTGAAGTCTGCTTCACTTGAGGGGCTGGTGGCCTGCGGGACTCTGAAACCAGTCCATACCGGCCAGCATAATGTCATGCAACATGGGGTGACTTTGGGGAAAATAGCCCTTAAGAGAAATTTCAAATATTTGGATGCAAAAAAAGCAACGTGTCACAGTGGTGGTGAGGCAGGACACATGGAGCAGAGCTGAAGTACATTTCTTTAATGTTCTGTATACGAAACAAAGCATAAACCAAACAAAAACTGTGTGTAACACAAATAAGAACCACAACTCAAATGCCTCTAATTGGGGAACAAAAACACTGAAGAGCAGAGATGCTTAGAAGCACCTCCATAGTCAGGATTTGGTCAGATTTAGATTTGTGCATATTGACTAGAGTCAGGCAAATACATTGATTCCATTGTTTTGCAGCTTGATCAAATGCCAAACTATGTAAAGTGCCAACAGTGTAAACAATTTAAGTGCAATCATTTAATTTTAATATATTCACTGTGCAATTTAGTGCTTCAGTCCAAGCACAGTTCACACACAAAACAAGCCCCAATTTATAATATAAGCATATCATTGCTTTCTTCTGTACTACTGTCTTCACTGCTGTTTTTGTCAGAACAGGACTATTAAAGAGCATCATGCCTCCCATCAAACCCCTGCATTCTGTCTTCTATGCTGCCCTCTATCAGCTTGAAGCCTGCTTTGTATTGTCAGCTTGAAACCTATTCCCCATCACCTTTTTGTAGTGACTGTAGCTGTTAAAAAGTGTTTGATTCTGCCTTCCTATTATGAGGCCTTGCCTCCTAGAGACTAGGCTGCGGGGAAAGCTCCTGTAGGATGGTGGAGGCTGGTGAGTGGGTCCTAAAAACAATGGTCAATGTAGGGATACCCTTAGGGTCACATGAATTCTATGTTGCTTAATTCAGCTAGGCCTAATAGCTAGGTAATAATCAATGTACTAAAATGACATATTGCTTATACCATAAACTGCAGGAGGTCCAGGAAGCTGTGGGTGATTAGTGGGGGCAGATGTTGGAGACTGTGGTGGACCGTCTGTACATTGGAAACAAACTGAAGCATCTATATTCAAAAACATGCATATTAGTTTAGTTTTATTACTCCTACTGAAATCACCTTTCCCTACATCCTCACCCACATCTGGAGAAGGAGCATGCTCCTCATTCCACACCGCTGCCATGACTTTGTCCTTGTGGAAGACCTCCCAGAGGCAACAGCCCGCAGGCCCCTTCCTCCACAGTGAAGGTCCTCTTCCCTGGGTGCGATGTCATCCAGCAGCCTGCGGCTCAATTCTAGTTAGTTTCAAGGCTCTTGCAGAAGTTTCAGTCAAGAGGCTGTTTTTTGCGGCTGCAGTTTGGAGGAGCAAATGATGTGGGCAATGATGGAGACACCTGGAGAGACGTGATAGAGAGGATCGGCCTCCCTGATCTGAATTCGAGTGGTTGTTTGTTGTTAGAGTTCTGTGCTAGTCATGGATTATCTATAACAAACACCATGTTCAAATAAAATTATGTTCATAAGTGTATGTGGTACCAGAGCACTCAAGGCCGGAGGTCGATGATCAATTTTGTGATCGCGTCATCGGATCTGAGGCTGCTTGTTTTGGACACTCGAGTAAAGAGAGGGGCGGAGCTGTCGACCGATCACCATCTGGTGGTGAGTTGGGTCAGGAGGTGGGGAAAGACTCTGGACAGACCAAGAAAGCCCAAACGGGTAGTGCGGGTGAACTGGGAACATCTGGAGGAGACTCCTGTCCGAAAGATCTTTAACTCACACCTCTGGCAGAGCTTTTCTGACATCCCTGTGGAGGTTGGGGGCATTGAAACTGAGTGGTCAATGTTCAAAACTTCCATTGCCGAAGCTGCGGCAGGGAACTGTGGTCTAACGGTTTTAGGTGCCTCAAGGGGCGGTAACCCTTGAACACCGGTGGTCAGGGAAGCCGTCCGACTGAAGAAGGAGGCCTTCCAGGATATGTTATCCCGGAGGACTCCGAAGGCAGTTGTAGAGTACCTGCAGAACTGAAGGGCTGCAACCTCTGCCGTGAAAGAGGCAAAACAGCGGGTGTGGGAGGAGTTCGTGGAAGCCATGGAGAAGGACTTTGGGTCGGCACCAAGGTGTTTCTGGAAGACCGTCCGCCAACTCAGGAAACAGGGAACCATCCGTGCTGTGTACAGGATGGGACTCTGTTCACATCAACTGAGGAGGTAATTGGGCAATGGAAGGAACACTTTCAGGAACTCCTATATCCCACTAACATGCCCCCTTTAGTAGATGCAGAGCTGGAGGCTGATGGGGAAGCTTCGTCAATCTCCTTAGCAGAAGTCACTGAGGTAGTTAAACAGCTCCACAGTGGCAAAGTTCCGGGGATTGACGAGATTCGTCCAGAAATGTTGAAAGCTTTGGATGTGGAGGGGATGTCTTGGATGACACGCCTCTTCAACATTGCATGGGAGTCGAAGGCAGTGCCTAAGGAGTGGCAGACTGGGCTAGTGGTTCCCCTGTTCAAAAAGGGGGACCAAAGGGTGTGTGCCAATTATAGGGGTATCACACTACTCAGTCTTTCTGGGAAAGTCTACTCAAAGTTGCTAGAAAGGACGGTTCGACAGACAGTCAAACCTCAGATTGAAGAGGAACAATGCAGATTCCGTCCAGGTCGAGGAACAACCGACCAGCTCTTTACTTTTGCAAGGATCCTGGATGGTGCCTGGGAATATGTCCATCCAGTCTACATGTGCTTTGTGGATCGGGAGAATGCGTATGTCTGGTGCTGCGGGAATATGGGGTGAGAAGGTCGCTTCTAAGTGCTAGCCAATCCTTGTCCAAAGTGAGAGCTGTGTTTGGGTTCTCGGTAGGAAGTCGGACTCGTTCCAGGTGGGGGTTGGCCTCCATCAGGGCTGCGCTTTGTCACCAATCCTGTTTGTAATGTTTATGGACAGGATAGAGGCATAGTCGGGGTGGGGAGGGGCTACAGTTCGGTGGGCTGGGGATCTCATCGCTGCATTTTGCAGAAGATATGGTCCTGATGGCATCATCGGTCTGTCACCTTCAGCACTCACTGGACCGGTTCGCAGCAGAGTGCGAAGCGGTTGGGAAACCGATGGAGTGCCTCCTCCGGGTAGGGAATGAGGCATAATCCCAAGTGAAGGAGTTCAAGTATCTCAGAGTCTTGTTCGCGGGTGAGGGAAAGAGAATCGGAGCTGCGGGGGCGGTATTGCATTCGCTTTACTGCACTATTGTGACGAAAAGAGAGCAGAGCTGGATATACTGGTCAATTTTCGTTCCTACCTTCACCTATGGTCATGAAGGCTGGGTCATGACCAAAATAACTAGATTGTGAGTACAAGCGGCTGAAATGAGTTTTCTCAGAAGGGTGGTTGGCTTCTCCCTTACAGATAGTGTGAGAAGCTCAGTGATCCGTGAGGAACTCGGAGTAGAGCCGCTGCTCCTTCGCATCAAAAGGAGTCAGTTGAGGCGGTTTGGGAATCTGGTAAGGATGCCCCAAAGATGTATGCCAAGGGAGGTGTTCCAGCCACGTCCATCTGGGAGGAGACCTCAGGGTAGGCCCAGGACTAGGTGGAGAGATTATATTTCGACACTGGCCTGGAAACGCCTCGGGATCCCCTAGTCAGAGCTGGCAAATGTAGCTCGGGTAAGTGAAGTTTGGATTCCCCTGCTGGAGCTGCTGCCCCTGGAACCCGATAACGGATAAGCGGCTGACGATGAGAGAGTTTGGAGGAGTGATTTAGACCACACCCTGTTCTCTTTGTATGGAATACAGCATCCATTGTAAAGAGCTTCCTTGCATCCTTGGCATTAATCCAAACAACGCCCACTCAATCTCCTGGATGTGCTGGACTAGGTCCAGTCCTAACGTGGGAAAAACACAGGCCGTCTCCACACAAATGTAAGCCCTGGGTTCTCCACATTCTTTGATTTGTGCAGTCTGAGCATGGGGGCATTTAACCCCAAAACACCCTACGTGTGGTAAAAGATATCATGGCAATTTACTGAATCACCATCAATTCCGCAAGTGGCTACAGGAATACCAGACAGAATATTGCGACTTGAAATTGCACAAAGGTTAGATGGCTGTCTCGCGGCAGAGTTATGGAGTGATTTCTAAGTTTTCTCTGTGTCAGACACAGGATATACTGGTTGATGTATAACAAGTTACTTAAGCCACAAATCGTTAGCATGAGCTGTGGACACAGAGGCAGCATAAATGAACATTAAATTCACAGACAACAGCTCTGGTGGATATTCCTGCAGTCAGTGTGCCAATTGCACACTCCCTCAAAACATGCAACATATGTGGCATTGTGCTGTGTGATGGAACTGCACCTTTTTGAGTGGCTTTTTATTGTGGCCAGCCTAAGGCACACCTGTGCAATACTCATGCTGTCTGATCAGCATCTTGATATGCCACACCTGTGAAGTGGATGGATTATCTAGGCAAAGGAGATGTGCTCACTAACGCAGATTAAGACAGATTTATGAACAATATTTTAGAGAAATAGGCCTTTTGTGTACATAGAGACAGTCTTAGATCTTTGAGTTCAGCTTGTGATGAATGGGGGCAAAAACTGAAGTGTTACGTTTATCATTTTGTTTACCTGATGAGTTTTCAGCTGCCATTCTGCTGACTCCCCTTTGCAGGTTGTCACTGTTCTTGTCCATCTGGGCTAGGTATAATAGGCTCTGGACTCAGCCCACATACATTTAGTAATTATTACAACATGTACACTAAACCTTTTCACCCTGCACATCCAGAAGAGGAATGGTCGCCCTTCTGAGTCTGGTTCCTCTCTGGGTTTCTTCCTAGATTTCGTATTTCTTAGGGAGTTTTTCCTAGCCACTGAAATACAACACGGTTGTTGAATGATCCTTGGGGTTTCAGGCTGGGTGTTTTGTAAAAACACTGTGACAACTGATAATGTAAAAAATACTTTATAAAAAAAAAAGATTGATTGATGTGTGATGTGATGTATATCTGTATTTATCTGTATATCAATTTGAAGGGATTTGGCTAAACTGATAACTGATTATATTGGTAAGAAAAACAACAACATGGAAGATGGCAAATTTGTGCGGCCCTCTGATTGATGATCACTGCAACACAGCCCAAAATGCCACTAACAAAAAAACAGTAACACTGCTAGAGAGAATATCTTATTGTTTCCTTCATTGGAGATATCCTGAATTTGCTCCCACCTTATGGACATTAGTTGAATTGCAGCAATGCTGAATTTAAACCACGGAGCTTCACTTTTGTAACAGCTGTAAAAAATATATATTTTGATATTTTCTAAAATAAAAAACACATAAAATAGCACAATGAATCCCAACACTATTCAGTGCTTGTTTTATCACTGGTACAGAAATTGAGGGAACTGTGAAATATTTCTTCAACCAGGAATTGCCCAAGGATGAACTTGTCACCATATGCCTTTAACACAAATTAATATGTCCCAAAAACTTTCTGACCAAACAGCACTTGAATATGAATATTCTCATTTAATTCTTTAATGTGTATGCTACATTCTTTTTTCTACATGGTGATTACCATGTCCCTTGTAATACATTATTAACAGACATTTATCGGTGCATCGTATTTTATGATGTAGGTAAAGATCCGTGCTGCACACCTGCCGCTGCAGAAAAGGCTGTCCTGACCTACAGAACTTTGATCAAGACATTTAAAAAAAGAATATTCTTCTTCATGATAGGTAAGACCGGTGATTAATTTGTGCCTGATCCAGATAGATACCATGAAATGGATCCTGAGATCTCAGGCATCCTATCACCATGGGCCTGCACTACATCTTATCAACATGGGCCTACAAGACAAACTCTCACAGATGAATCTGCTCTCTCAGATGTCCTGCTCCATCTGTCAATGTATCACTAACTTCTTACCAAGAGGGCACAGCACTGGGTAGGCACATTTGCGACTCTTTACCCATCAGCATTGGCGCACCTAATCCTCGCACCCCTACACTACACCAACAACAATGTACGTACATGGAAATGCGTTATTTGCTCAGTGGAAATCCTGCTTTGTAATCTATTATCTAAGCAAAAGTTTCACTTGGGCGTCGTCATTTTTATCTACGTGTTTGGGCACGCAAAAGTCCTTGGTGAAAAAAGAAGGCATACTGTAAGAGAAATTCACTTAATTTTCTGGATAATTTTTTTTAATCAGTTATTTTCTTGGTTAAACTGATATCTACACCTGTGAAACGCAGACCTTTCTTTATACATTGCAATACTTTCTCAGGCCTCCTTCAAAAACCTGGCATACACTACCTTGCAAGCTTCTCGAAAGAACATTTGTGGCACAATAATCTGATGTCACAAATATTATTCTATAACCTATGAAAAATACATCGACATGGATACTACTTACAAATTTTTCGAAATCTTTGTAGAAATAAAAAATGCCTGCACTGTACGTTTAAAGCACTATGACCAATATTTAATCATTCCACGACTTGGATTGAGTGTTCTCTTCCAAACACTATTCCAGTTTGGGGGAAAGGCTGTCACTCCCAAGACTGTTGTGCATAAGAAATGCTAGCAACGGAAAGCACAGTAATGAACTTAATGCTAATATTTCAAATAGTTTGCACTATATAGAGAAAGATTGGGTCTGATTTAATTATAAAATTACAGTCTGCACTGATCAGCCATAACATTATAACCACTGACAGGTGAAGTGATTAACACTGATAATCTCATTATCATAGCACCTGTCAGTGGGTTGGATATATTAGGCAGCAAGTGAACATTCTGTCCTCAAAGTTGATGTGTTAGAAGCAGGAAAATGGGCTATCGTAAGGATTTGAGCGACTTTGACAAGGGATGTGATTGCTAGAACACTTAGTCAGAGCATCTCATGCTGCAGCCCTTGTGGGGTGTTCCCGGTCTGCAGTGGTCGGTACCTATCAAAAGTGGTCCAAGGAAGGAAAAGCTGTGAACTGGCGTCAGGGTCATGCGCAACCAAGGCTCACTGATGCACGTGGGGAGTGAAGGCTGGCCAGTGTTGTTCGATCCAACGGATGAGCTACTGTAGCCAAAATTGCTGAAAAAGTTAATGCTGGTACTGACAGAAAGGTGTCAGAACACACAGTCCATCAATCTTTGTTGTATATGGGGCTGTGTAGCCGCAGACCTGTCAGGGTGCCCATGCTGACCCCTGTCCACTGCTGAAATCACCTACAATGGGCACGTGAGCATCAGAAATGGACCACGGAGCAATGGAAGAAGGTGGCCTGATCACATTTCCTTTTACATCACGTGGATAGCCGGGTGTGTGTGTCATTTGCCTGGAGAAAACATGACACCAGAATGCACTATGGGAAGGAGGCAAGCCAGCGGAGGCAGTGTGATGCTTTTGGTAATGTTCTACTCGGAAACCTTGGTTTTTGCCATTCATGTGGATGTTACTTTAACATGTACCACCTACCTAAGCATTGTTGCAGACCATGGGCACCTTTTCATGGCAATGGTATTCCCTGATGGCATTGGCCTCTTTCACCAGGATGAAGAGTCCTGCCACAAAGCAAAAATGGTTCAGCAATAGATTTGAGGAACGTGACAAGTTCAAGGTGTTGACTTGGCCTCCAAATTCACCAGATCTCAATCCAATCAAGCATCTGTGTGATGTGCTGGACTGGACAAATAAGTCAGATCCACCGAGGCCCCACCTCACAACTTACAGGACTTAAAGGATCTGCTGCTAACGTCTTTGTTCCAGATACCACAGCACACCTTCAGAGGTTTAGCGGAGTACGTGCCTCAACAGGTCAGGACTGTTTTGGCGGCAAAAGTGGGACCCACACAATATTAGGCAGGCAGTCATAATGTAATGGTTGAACGGTGTATAGTACCAATCCTATATGCTCTTTTCAGAGGATCTAAGATTCGAGCAGGGTGTCACGTCCTGGCTATGCCCCTAGCCATCTTTGTGCTGGCTGGGGCCATAGTCAGGACGTGGCCAATAGAGGTGGCTCTAGCCACCTCTATGCACTTGGGTCTCCCCAATTGGAGGCAGGTGTTGTGTATTGCCTCCAATTGGGGAACCTATTTAAGTTTACTGTTTTGAGCACATGGGTGTGGTTTATTTTGGTT
>JACXGJ010006092.1:0-35927 GCA_016801105.1 Esox niger
CAAGAGATGGTTTCACAGATATGCTAATGCTAGCTAGTATCTACGCTAACCTAGCAGTGATCTATCTAAAGCAGAAAAATACAGAAAAGTATTTTGCTCTGTCAGAGCGCATCGCTGCATTGCTCATGGGTATTCCTGACTGTGTTTCTATCATAGAAAAAGACTCTGAAGTCCTCAAGTTCATCTTGAAGAAGACGGTGCTTAGTCACAACAAAATGGCTGAGGCCCGCTCCTGCTTCCTGTTAGCGAATCTCCACTGGAGGCAAGGCGAGGAGGCAAACACTGTTCCTTTCCTGGAGAGGCTGCTGTTTCTCTCGGCAGAGACCCCAGGGGTCCAGAGTGTCACGCAAAGCCATGGCTACCTGAGCCTGGGGAGGCTGTACAGCCAGCTCTCCCTCCCCCACCTCTGTGTCAGCTCAGCCAGACGAGCTATGACACATCCATCGGCTAGGCTTGTCCACTGTCTGAATGGGATGGAGCTAGTGCTGCAGAACACAGCAAGACTCTATGGAGTCCACAAGCAGGAAGTCGCCATTCCGGCTCAACTGGCTCCATATCTGAGTCGATCGCTGTCATTCACTGGTGTATTAGATGGAGTCGGAGTCAACGGCGACCAGACTCTGAGCCAGACCTTAGCGCTCTGCCTGTCCCAGCTGTTTCAGAAACATGGGATGCTGGGACGTGCGGTACATTCCATGCACACCCTTATAGAACATTATAGTGGGCCATCATCGTTGAGCTCCACCAGCAGCTCTGAACGAAGAGGCGCCCTTGTGTGGCTAGCATGGCTGCACATCTGCAACAGCCAACCGGAAGTTTCTCTCGACATCCTCGATTCAGTGTTGGCCTCCATGCCAGAACATTGCATAACCCAACAGGAAGGTCGGATCTTTTCGCGATTTATCTCACGTATATCATTTTTATAACCTGTTAAATGACTATAAGAAATGTCTCAGTCGGGTCTTTCTAGATTAACGTTTATTTCTTGACCGATGAAGGACTGGTCCACAACATGAGGGGAGTGGCTCTTCGATGTAAAGGAGACTTGCGGAAAGCTGCAGAGAGCTATCAGGCAGCTATCGACGTGTGTGAGGAGTTTGAAGACAGAGCCAACTGGGCAGTGGCTGAGGCGAACCTGGGCTTTCTGTGCCTGAAGGCGGGGGCTAAGGTCTGTGATAGTTCACGGTAGGGATGGGTGATATGGCAAATCTCATGGCCCATAGCTGCAGTAGGTTTCATTGGCTGTGTATAACAAGTTTGCAGTGTACATTGAGAACATTTGTACTCCATGAAAATAGTATTTTATCAATAATTGGTTACATGATTATCATTAAAATTGAATATTGTTTTATTGTGATAAATATCTATATTGCTTTATTGCCCAGCCCTAGTGCATGGGTATTATATAGAAATGCACTGGCTTTGCTGCAATTGGCCACCAAAGTCTGGGTTTGGGTTGAGGTGGGGTTCAAGTAGTGTTGCCATGCCTCGTTGCGCTCTAGCAACTGCTTGTGGCAGCTCAGGTGCCTGTGAGCATAAACAAAACAGAGAATGTGTCCCATCCAGGGCATAAGGTTTGCGGTCTAGACATCTCAGTTGTGCGATAACCGTAATAAGAACCAGAACGGCATTGAATGCCTTTCACAGGAATTACCATCTCACCATCAACTGTCCTGTGTCTGCTAGGAGTTACAATAGTCAGACAGCGCCTTAGTCCCAATTAAATATCACAAAATGGGGGAGAACCTGGTTGAAAGTGAAAAAAGTAAATAAAAGGGATTCTACAGGGATTTCTTGAAAAACAGGGAATTTGGGGAAAGTGAGCAGAATTTTCTAATTAACTTATAACACTTTTTCCCCAGAGGCTAGCAGAGAGGCATCTTACAGAAGCCGTGCAGTTGTTCTCTGAACTGGACGGAGAGGGACATGAGGAGAACTTCATAACAGTACTGTTGGAGATGGGACAGCACTCTGTGAACCAGGGACTCCTGGACCAAGGGAAAACATACTATGAATGGGCTCTGCTGATGGCCATCAAGTCAAACCATCCAGACAGTGAGTTTTCTTTTACTGCTCACCCCTTCTTCCCGGTGCCAGAGTAGTACATAGATATACATAGGCCCACACAAGAACCCACACACACTTACACAGACATTTGATATTTTACTATTCTTGTGGGTATCCCAAACATTATTTCCATTCAAAATCTTATTTTTCCTGTCTCGAAAACCTAACCCAACCTTATGTTCAAACTCCTAAATCCAAAACCAAACTGTCATGGTTACCTCCAAATCATTTGGCATAGCAAACCGATGAGGAAGCCGATGACATTAGGATATTGATGAGGAAGCTTGTGGCCTTAATAGCTAGTAATAAAGAACAGATCAAAGCGCTCACACATTTTCTGAGCCAACACTGTCTCCCATAATTTAAAACAACTATTGTGAGTCCCTTCACCGTGCCTCCTTGAAGCTTTTATTCATACCTATTGGTTAGCGTCTGGTCCCTTGCAGCTTATATGGTTGAATCAAAGCCAGTGTTTTGGATTTGATTCCCTAGGGGGACAGTTAAAAAGAGAAAAATGAAATTGTATGCACTGCACTCGCATTGGATGAGGACGTCTGATAAATGATTTAAACAAAAATGTGGTACCATTTTGGTCAGTCACTTGGTATTACTGCCTGTGGCTTTACAAAGCTTCATTAAGCCTGTCTGAGGTGGTGTTGTATAGGATCTTTAGATGTTGGTATTGAGTGCAAACCCATAGGCTGTTGAAGAATGATCTCTTCCACCTGGACATACAGTGTCTATGCACACCCTTGAACAATTTTCCAATTTTATGCAATTACAAATGGTACGTTCACCTTTAGTTTGATTGACATTTAATTTGAAAACACTAAAACTCAAAATCAATTATTGTAAGGTGTTTTATTTTTGAACGCTGGGTTGTTTGAACGCTGGGTTTTGAAGGACTGCCTTTTCCTGGCAGTGCCTAGGCAGTGTGATGCAGCATCCACTTTCTCATTATTGATCCAACCGTGCTTACTGGCATTTCAAAATACTTGGATATTTTTTGTCCCCATTTCCTAATCTTTGCATTTGTATTATTTTCTCTAAGTCAGTTTCCTTCACATTAAGAACCTGATCAATTCTGCTGCTTTTATCCAGAACGTGTGAATCCAGCCTTAGTGGTTCACAGGTGGAGGACAATGGTGAGGTAACTGTGTCCTCATTAGGGACATTTCGTCCCTCTGTGTAAACTGGGAGCTTCAACAGCCAAGTGTTTGAAAACCTGTTTTTATTCTTAAAAGTATTTCACAATATAAAACCAATTTCACCTTACAATGACTGATTTTAATTATTGTTTGAACATAAAATATCTAAATTATGTTTAAAAAACAAAAATAGGTGTATTGGTTGGGAGGGTTAAATACCTTTGCAAATAGATACTGTAGAAAATAGAAATGCCAAACAAAAGTGCAGTTTAGAGTGTAGGTTATGCATCCTGTTTTGTATTTAGACACTATACATATGGAAGAACTTCCACCTGCAGGTTTCCTGATTCATCAGTTCTGCTCCAAATACATTTTGAGCATGTTTCCATTAGCCCGTCAAGCATTGCTACGCCTCTGGCCTGCTGGAGAGGGTGGAATCACATTTGGTTCTATACTATTCTGTTGCTGTGTTGCTATGTGGACCTGATTCTGTGGACCTGATTCTGTGGACCTGACTCTGGACCTGACTCTGTGGACCTGACTCTGTGGACCTGACTCTGTGGACCTGACTCTGGACCTGACTCTGTGGACCTGACTCTGTGGACCTGACACTGGACCTGACACTGGACCTGACACTGGACCTGACTCTGGACCTGACTTTGTGGACCTGACTCTGGACCTGACTCTGTGGACCTGACCCTGTGGACCGGACTCTGGACCTGACTCCTTGGATCTATCGAATCTGTGTCACAGGCCAGTTAAGTGCTACGCAGCATCTGGCCCACCTATACGGAGCTGTATGTCCCGACCATGCTCAGTGCATCATCTACCACGAACATCAGCTGACCCTGCTGACCAATCAGGGAGACAGACAACAGGAGGGGGAGGTCCTGGAGACCATCAGCCAGCTCTACCTAAGCCTGGGGACAGAGAGGTGTGTTTGTGTGTGTGTGGAAAAGGTGCGGTTTGTGTGTGAAGGTCTGTCTGTAGTTGGTAGCAAATTATTTAAATGTTCTGTCTCTTGGTTTGTGTCTGCATCCAGGGCTTGGCGGTTGGCTCTGGACTACACCAAGAGGAGCCTGGGTATCTTTATAGACCTGGGTCGGAGGGAGAAGGAGGCGTACGCCTGGTTGTATGCTGGGAAGATCTACCACATGCTGGGTCAGACTGAACTGGTGGACCTCTATGTGCAGGTCCAGACCTATTTTATCCATACAGATGCAGTGTCATAACTTGAACGTTAAGTCACTCAGAATAATGGTGTCTCCTAAATGACCACAGCGTAAATGTGACCATTCAGTTATTGCAATAAATGCAAATATGTGGTGTATTTAAACAAAGGGTTTTACAATTAGAATTTGAAAATATGAGTGCTTCCACACAAGACAATTCACAGTTTGTGTTGGTGCTGGATTATGTTCTTGCTGTGGGAAACTTGGTCAATTTAGGATTAGGCATCTGTTGGTATTCCTCTAAGAAACAGTTTATAGTTACGGTAACCCATTGCCGGTTTCCTTTTGACCAGGTGGCTCAGGACGTAAGTTTGAGTACAGGAGACACACACTTCATCCTACAACTACTGGAAGCAGCAGGCGACGTCTTCTTCAACAGCTGTCAAGAGAGAGAGAAGGCTATCTGCTTCTATAGGGTAGTGAGATGTACACACACACACACACACTCACGCACACATACGCTCCCAGACACACACTTTTGCCGACGGTTATGGCTGATTTCCCGGCCTACTCCCTCGGCAAGAGAGATAATAAAAATACATTTCCATGTCATAATAAATATTTGAATGGGTTTCATATGTTATTATTGTTTTTATTTTTGGCAGGGGTGATAAACTGTGAGGCTACAAGGTTAACATTCTGCTGGTTTTCTGTTATTCCTGATAATGAATTGCGACAGGATGAAGCACAATGATACTGGGACTTCTAAGTCCAGAGTTCATTAGGGATCAATAGGTGTAAACATGTAATTCCTTATATGTGTGTGTGTGTGTGTGTGTGTGTGTGTGTGTGTGTGTGTGTGTGTGTCTGTCTTTAGGACCGTGCCCTGCCGATTGCTGTGAGAACCAGCAGTTTGGAGGCCAGGCTGAGACTGTCTAACAAGCTGGTGGAGCTGCTGCTGAATCTCAAGATGTTTGGAGAGGCTGTGGAATACGCCCAGACCTCGCTGGACATCAGCATTACATTGGGTAGGAGTTGTACCAGAGTCTGTGGTCCATTGGGATATAGACACTCAACACCTCGTAAGCTGAGAGCCTCTGAGAAATGTCCACCTATTTGCTAGCCCCAGATAATGGAAACCATAGAGGGAGTCTAGTTGAATGTTTACAGTTAAATCCACACACTGAACAAAATTATGAATGCAACACTATTGTTTTTACCCCCATTTATCATGAGCTGAACTCAAAGACCTAAGACTTTCTCTATGTACACAAAAGGCCTATTTCTCTCAAATATTGTTCACGAATCTGCCTAAATCTGTGTTTGTGAGCACTTCTCCTTTGTCGAGATAATCCATCCACCTCACAGGTGTGGCATATCAAGATGCTACTCAGACAGCATGAGTATTGCACAGGTGTGCCTTAGGCTGGCCACAATAAAAGGCCACTCGAAAATGTGCAGTTCCATCAGACAGCACAATGACACAGATCTCGCAAGTTTTGAGGGAGCGTGCAAATGGCATACTGACTGCAGGAATGTCAACCAGAGCTGTTGCCCATGAATTTAATGTTAATTTCTCTACCAAAAGCCGTATCCAAAAGGCATTTCGAGAATGGTCCATGGTGGCGGTGGGGTTATGGTATGGGCAAGAGTGTCATGGATAACAAACACAGGGGAATTTTATTGATGGCATTTTGAATGCACAGAGATAGCGTGATGAAATCCTGAGGCCCATTGGTGCGCTATTCATCCATGACAATCACCTCATGTCGCAGCTTGATAATGCACGGCCCCATGTTGCAAGGATCTGTACACAATTCCTGGAAGCTGAAAACATCCCAGGTCTAGCATGGTCAGCATACTCACCGGACATGTCACCCATTGAGCATGTTTGGGATGCTCTGGATCGGCGTATACAACAGCATGTTCCAAGTCTTGCCAATATCCAGCAACTTCGCACAGCCATTGAAGAGGAGTGGACCAACATTCCACAGGCCCCAATCAACAACCTGATCAACTCGATGCGTAGGAGATGTGTTGCACTGTGTGAGGCAAATGGTGGTCACACCAGATACTGACTGGTTTTCAGAACCCCCTGGACCCCCCCCCACAATACAGTGAAACTGCACATTTTCGAGTGGCCTTTTATTGTGATTTTGACAGATTTTAGAACAATATTTGAGAGAAATAGGCCTTTTGTGTACATAAAGTAAGTCTCAGATCTTTGAGTTCAGCTCAATAAAAACCAAAGTGTTGCGTTTATAATTTTGTTCAATGTAGCTTGGAAGCAATACAGTGGGATGGTCCATGTTTGTGAGACGTACTGTAATTTGCACAGGCTTAAAAAATATGTTTTGTAAAATGTTAAAAGCTGCAAGATAGCTCTTTAAGGAACAGTGTTGAAGAGGTAATCTTAGTGTTTGTAAGGGTAACATTTGGGATTGCGGGTGATTATCACATCTGCCACCAGAGGTCAGACCTACTCTAGCCCGGATCGTTCTAAATTTCCAAGGGAAATATGTTCTGGAAGGGTTAACTGAAGTTGACCCTTCATAAAACAGCCAACATCAGCACCAGGGGGAAAAAACGCTACAATGACCCGAAACTGGTTATTGCTATAATTGTAAAAGAATTACTCACCTGGTGAAATTATGTCTGTTTATTTTGGAATAGGAAATCGACTGAACGAACGCGTGGCGTTCCACCGCCTTGCTTATCTGTACCACTGTCTGGGCCAATTTGAACTGGCTGAACACTACTATCTGAAGACGCTCTCTCTCTGCCCTGCGCCCCTGGAGTTTGATGAGGAAACCCTGTACTATGTCAGAGTTTATAAGACTTTGGGTGATATCATCTTCTATGATCTGAAGGTAATCAATAGAACTGCTCTGTATAGTAAAGAGTTATTCCAACTTTGGGGCATTTCTGGGGTTAAAATATGTATTTGCATCCGACAGGAGATTTTATGAGACTTTTATAATCCCACTGTTGGCTTTCAGTTTTCAGCACCTTCGCCTTTTAACTTTGGTTATGCGGATTCTGCTTTTCTTCAAGGTTAAATTGATAGTAAAACATGTCAAATGTATTCCATAACAAATTTTGGACTTCGGAATAAGGAGAAAATTCAAAGATCAATGACACTCTTTTGGAGTAAAGTAAAATGTTAACAATAGACCAAAAAAAGGTTTAATGATTCCTCTGCAGACACTGTCCAACCTGACATTTAACCCCATATACTTTTCCATTAACTCATTAACCTCTAGGACCCCTATGACGCAGCAGGGTACTACCACCTGGCGCTGGCTGCAGCCATGGATCTAGGCAACAAGAAGTCTCAGCTCCAGCTCTGCACACGATTGGCTACCATCTACCACAACTTCCTGGTTGACCGGGAGCTCTCGCTCTTCTTCTACCAGAAAGCAAGGGTGTTTGCTTCCGACCTCAACATACGCCGTATCAACCTCTCCCCCTCCCAGAACTTCCGTAGTATCTCACACTCCAAGGAAAACCTCTAGAGAGAAAGTTAGTCATTTTGAACTATTGATGAGTGTTATAGTGAAGTCGCCAAATCTGTTCCATTCTTCACAATATCAATCAGAATAGAATTGTGTGGTAATAACTGGAAATTTGCCTTCAGTTGATGACCTGATGACCTCTTAGTTTAAGTTATCTTTGTTTAATGGACTGAATCATGGAAGACATATCTCTCATTAATATATCTGAAGATTGAAATTAAGTAATTATTTTGACCATCTTGGACTGAACACCACTGTGCAAAATCATCACAAACATCTCTTTTCATTGTCTTTTCAACATCTGGTGCTTCTGGGGAATGTTATTTGGGGAAACCTCAAGCCATAGCAAAGGCCTGTAATTTTTCTTGTCAAATACGTTGTGAGTAGGTCATCCAAGTTACAGTCTGCTAGATGTCGACCGGGCCTGGAAGTCCAGTAGAGGGCATCGTCGCCCAAGCTGGACGGGTATGTCAGACAGACATGCCTGCAAGATTTATCTTGGTTGTTGACTGACAAATGTGTTCTCCCAGTGTTCTCTCTGGTGGGCGAGATGCACACCAGAAATTACATATTGTGTGTCAACTCTCCAGTATTTTCTCTTTACTTGTTGCAATGATATGTGACCAAAATTGTTAATTTGTTGTTATGAAATTGAGGGGAGGGAAAAAAAGGTAATCATTCCAGTGTCCATACGCATACCTAATGACCACTAATGCCTTTACTTGTATGTATTATTTTGTTTTTGTGTCTTGCAATCAACAATCACTGTGATGCTGTTTGATATATATATGTATGTACAGTGGGGCAAAAAAGGTATTTAGTCAGCCACCAACTGTGCAAGTTCTCCCACTTAAAAAGATGAGAGGCCTGTAATTTTCATCAGAGGCACACTTCAACTATGAAAAACATTAATTTATTGGTAAATTATGGTGGAAAATAAGTATTTGGTCAATAACAAAAGTTAATCTCAATACTTTATTATATACCCTTTGTTGGCAATGACAGAGGTCAAACGTTCTCTGTAAGTCTTCACAAGGTTTTCACACACTGTTGCTGGTATTTTGGCCCATTCCTCCATGCAGATCTCCTCTAGAGCAGTGATGTTTTGGCCTGTCGCTGGGCAACATGGACTGTCAACTCCCTCCAAAGATTTTCTATGGGGTTGAGATCTGGTGACTGGCTAGGCCACTCCAGGACCTTGAAATGCTTCTTACGAAGCCACTCCTTTGTTGTCCGGGCGGTGTGTTTGGGATCATTGTCATGCTGAAAGACCCAGCCACGTTTCATCTTCAATGCCATTGCTGATGGAAAGAGGTTTTCACTGAAAATCTCACAATACATGGCCCAATTCATTCTTTCCTTTACACGGGTCGTCCTGGTCCCTTTGCAGAAAAACAGCCCCAAAGCATGATGTTTCCACCCCCATGCTTCACAGTAGGAATGGTATTCTTTAGATGCAACTCAGCATTCTTTCTCCTCCAAACACGACAAGTTGAGTTTTTACCAAAAAGTTATATTTTGGTTTCATCTGACCATATGACATTCTCCCAATCCTTTTCTGGATCATCCAAATGCTCTCTAGCAAACCTCAGACGGGTCTGGACATGTACTGTCTTAAGCAGGGTGACACGTCTGGCACTGCAGGATTTGAGTCCCTGGCGGCGTAGTGTGTTACTGATGGTAGCCTTTGTTACTTTGGTCCCAGCTCTCTGCAGGTCATTCACTAGGTCCCCCCCGTGTGGTTATGGGATTTTTGCTCACCGTTCTTGTGTTCATTTTGACCCCACAGGGTGAAATCTTGCGTGGAGCCCCGGATCGAGGGAGATTATGAGTGGTCTTGTATGTCTTCCATTTTCTTATAATTGCTCCCACAGTTGATTTCTTCACACCAAGCTGTTTACCTATTGCAGATTCAGTCTTCCCAGCCTGGTGCAGGTCTACAATTTTGTTTCTGGTGTCCTTTGACAGCTTTTTGGTCTTGGCCATAGAGGAGTTTGGAGTGTGACTGTTTGAGGTTGTGAACAGGTGTATTTTATACTGATAACAAGTTTAAACAGCTGCCATTAATACGGGTAACGTGTGGAGGACAGAGGAGCCTCTTAAAGAATAAGTTACAGGTCTGTGAGAGCCAGAAATCTTGCTTGTTTGTAGGTGACCAAATACTTCTTTACCAAGGAATTTACCAATAAATTAATAAAATATCCTACAATGTGATTCTCTGGATTTTTCTCCACATTTTGTCTCTCATAGTTGAAGTGTACCAATGATGAAAATTACAGGCCTCTCATCTTTTTAAGTGGGAGAACTTGCACAATTGGTGGCTGACTAAATACTTTTTTGCCCCACTGTATGTACAGATATACATAAAAATCCATATTCTAAAATAAATTAATCCAAACCTTTGTGTTTCCATTGTGATAATGGTTTGAAATCGTCTGTCATAACCTGACCACATCACCACCACACATGGAAAATCTCTGGGCCATAGATATGTCTAACAGTACTTAGTCTTGAATGATTGTCTGCCTTCTCCCAATGGTGTAGGAAAGAAGAGAAAGAGAGAGATGTAGAGACAGGGTGGAGTGAGAAAGCAGAAATTGGTCTGTAATTCCTGACACCCTTCAAAAACGTTCCAAATGAATGACTTGCTGCACTGGAATTATATAAACCAACCATGCCTCAAAAGTGTGACTTAAAAATATGATCACAGGCAGAGAGAAATGCTGTCTCACTTTTCTGTAACGACTACATATATATTCGGTACTGCTAAATCACAACTTTAGTAACAATCCCATCTTTTAATCCTAAAAATTACAAAGAAGGCTTTAGAATTGTAAAAATACCACCAAGCACTGCTTCCCCCATTAAAGGCAAAGAACAGTGGCTACATGTGATTGAAACAAGGGGTCCAGTGTTTTTCCGAGAAGTGCCAAGAGTGGTCGACTTCGAGTTTTCAAATAAACATACCCATGGTTGGTGAAATACATATGGTTCCGTCCAAAATGGCACCCTAATCTCTATGAGCGTATATCAAAAGTAGTGCACTATATTGGGAATAGAATGTCATTTGAATTCTCTACTATAATGACGCGGTGCACACCTTCACTTCTATACCAAAACAAACATTCACCTCCTAAAGCGATATGCCCATTTCCTTGACAGGGAGGTTGAGAGGGCGAAGTATGTGCTAAATACGGAACCACATCTGCTGTTACGTCGTTATCGGGTGGTTATCTTAAATTGTCCTTAAAAGGGCTTCTTATAAAAACATAGCGCGTCGCAAATGGCTCAGCTCTGGTCAAAAGCATTGCACTACGTATCTGCCCTCGTTGACATCTTAATGGAAGAATGAATTACTTTGTGCTCTGAATAGGAAAAAATTGAAACGTGTCAGATTAGATAAGTTACTATTGAATCCAGGTTCATTTTATGGGGCATTAATAATTATATTTTGGCCACCGTATTGGCCTGGCAGTGTTCCAAATCAATATATGCGTTTGCCTGCTGTGGTATGATAATCACAGTTAATATCCAGGTGATTCATTATCACACTGTACAAGGGAACTGTTCATGCTACAAAAGTTTGACTGAACCGTACGGAGAGAAGGTGGTCCAACTCTCCTCCTGGGGGCGCCTTTTATTGTCTAATACCTCCGTTGCAGAGTTACGTGGAAGGGCAGACCCACACCGGACGCACGCAAATAATAAAGGATCTTCAAAACCTGAGACAGGAAAAGTCTCGGCAATGCTGTACAGACACTTAAATTAACACTCATTTGTGACGATCATTGCAAATGACTAACAGCTCCGGCAAGCGCATCGATTTTAAACAGAATTACAAGCATATGGGATATATATTTTCACTCCATTGGGGAAAGGTTATCCATTAAATCGGGATCAAGAAAAGGACTTCATATGACTTGAAGATTTTTCATTCTTAAGAAGAAAGATTATCCACTTTGCAAGGGCAACCGTATAGTTCTGAAAAAGTGATGAGTTAATGCCCGGAGCATTGCGCGTCGTACAACCTTCCCAAATGACCGGCAACCGTTATCAGGGAAACATGGCCGTGTAAATACTAGATATTATTTAATGTGTTTATTTTTTACCTTTTATTTTGTCTTATCTGTTTTCCACTTGAATGCAAACAATGCAGGTTCTACTGTTTGCCACATTATTTTTCTATATGAAAGACTTCGTCTCTGCTGATCCCAAACCAAAATGCCCAGAGCGATGCGACGTTAGCACTTGCCCCAGCCCTAGCTGCCCGATGGGATACGTTCCAGACAGATGCAACTGCTGCCTGGTTTGTGCCCAGGGAGAAAGCGACGCATGCGGGCGCAAAGACGACCTACCCTGCGGAGATGGACTAGAATGCAAACACCCGGCCGGCAAACGACTCTCTAAAGGGTTTTGTCAGTGCAAATTAGGTCACAAAGTCTGCGGCAGTGATGGCAATACCTATGGGAACGTGTGTCAGTTGAAGGCCCAGAGTAGGAAGGCTCTACAACAGGGGCTTTCAGCCATCAGTTCAGTCCACAAGGGACCATGTGAAATAAATCATAACAAAGGTAAGTCATTAGTGTCTAAAAATAAAAACACAACAGCTCCTGTACAGTTGTTCAACATTAATCAGAAACAGCAGAAAGGCATATACGATGTAGCGTTGGACTTCATGCAATAGTCACAGATTATTACAGAGTATTGGGATTATGTGAGGTTTAGCAGTAAAGGGCAGTTACAAGGTGAATCCCAAAAGGCAGCTTCTTTCAGGTTGCACTACTTGTATTGAAGTGTACACTACATATGTAGGGAATACGGTGGAATTTGGGACTGAAGCAATGTTTCACAGTAAGTAGATTAACAGAATGGAATGAACAACCCTTAAACCCTTTTCAGATGGAGAAGCCAGCAGACTGTTGGTCATTAGAGTTAACTTCTAGAAGTGCCTCACGGTCTCCACTGAAATAGGAAAAGCATTAGACCCTAGAAACTTCCCTGAGGCCAGTTTGGTGGTTTTACAAATGGTTTAGGTTATGCTTGATGGAGCAAAAGCCGATGCTACATCAGTGCTTGAGAAAAGGAATCCATCATTATTCTCATCCAGACTCTATGGAGTCATTAGTTTTATCATAGATTAAAGTCTCACATGATAAAACTAATGACCAGCCACTGCATGACTGAGGTCACTTGACAAAGTTTAATGTTTGTTTTCCTGTCTCGCTTTTTATTTGTATTTCCTGTGTCTGTTTATCAAGTGTCAGTTCAGTTTTCCCCGCCCAGTGGTAGTAGTAACCATGGTCTCCACCCTGTTTGGAACCTTTATTTTATCATTAAAATAATAGTAAAAAAGTAGCACCATAAAAATTGGTCCTAAGGGGACATTCTAAAATCAAAACATGATTTTCTAAACAGTATATAAAAACATGCTTTATGGGTAAGTTGCATATGAAACCAACTTAAATAAAAAGTAGATTGCAGGACAGTGTACTGTAACTTACAGACCCATAAGCCATGCCCATTCAAATAGATTTAGATTAACATCCATTTGAATTGCTGTAATGTAGACAATACAGTCTATCTTTCACATGGAATTCATCTGCTGGCAATCAATTATTTAATAATTGTATGTCATCTGTGAACCCAGTAATGCTTTCTGAAATGAGGGTAACAGATAGGGGTTGTAGTGTGTCTTACATTTGATGACATCAATGATAGACATCAATATTTTCGTAAAGGAGTCTTGGAACCAAAGACAGGTAGTCCAATTTAGACTCAGACAATGTTATTGGGTGTTGGATATGTTAACACCCACATTTCAAAAGGTTGACTGGCTCTACTGCAAGTTTCTAAGAACATCTGAATAATTGGCCATTCATGGGAGAGGTTTAGATTAAATACCAGCAGTGGTAATCAGGCTGCATGTGTGAGGTCTCTGCCTGATTCTTATTGAATTCGTTTCAACTAATGAGCAGATCAGATTAGGATATCCATCTTAGTAGTCATCTGCTGTATCTCCCTTCTTTGTAGATTCCATTTACTTGGTCGTTTCCTTTGGCAAGCTTGGAGTGAAGTATTGCCAATGTTTACATTTGGATTTTATTTCAGGGAACTGAACTGCCTTTAACTTCACAGTCTCAGTCAAATATCATTCTGTGAACCCATTCCACTCACAGCATGCATATTTGCACGCAAGTCAACCATTAAGTGGTTCGATCGGCTTCTATGACTTCACCCTAAACCTCAAATAAGCTTATCGTTGCCATTCGGATGGTTTGGCCTTCAGTCTAAATACATGTTTAGGATCTTCAAACTGTCCTGCGATCTAAACCCACATTTTCCACAAGTAATCTCTCGGAATTGTGTCTAGGCACAAACACACATGAATGCATGATCACTCCGATGCTGGAAATAAAATAGCAATACATTTCATTATCCCATGGAAAAGAGTAAGGCAGATATATCATTAAAAAGGATAATAGCTGCCTGGTTAGTTGTGACAGTTCTGCCAACTCCTCTGGTTATTGGCTATACAGCACAAAATGGATTTGGGACCAGGTTAGAATATTAGTTAATAATTTTTTCCATAGTGGTTGCCAAGATTGTGCCATCCACAGCTTTGATGTCCTAATGAATGGTTAGCCAACCAGAGAGGACTGCTTCTGTGGACTTACATATGTTCTTGTGAAATTTCCCAAAGCTTGCATCTTTAATTCTGGACTCCTAGAACAATTCTGACTGGTTCAGACTTTGAAGAAGCACATTTAGAGCCATGTAGAGTCTAAAATGTAGAGAGTGTTTTTCCCTGACAATGTGCCTTAACTAAGTATGTATGTATGTATGTATTTTTATGGTCATGACATATAGTCTGAAAAAATTGTGTGTGGTTATGAATAGGACTAACTGAACTTTCATGTTGAGGTCATTAGTACACCACCAGCTAGATCCAGGATGGGTTGTGTGTGGTTATGAATAGGACTAACTGATCGTTCATGTTGAGTTCATTAGTACACCACTAGCAAGATCCAGGATGGGTTGTGTGCTGACTGTTTGGCCTGTAAACTCAAATGTGTAACCTGACTGTGTATACGAACCAAGATCCAGTCACACACAGACATGCACACAAACAAACTAACACAGGAAACCGAGGTCAGCTAGACAGTAGGAACGCCAACTGTGCTGGAAATAGCTGACCACAATTAAAGTTAGACGTCTGTAATGCAGCGCACCCCAAACACACATGGGCAAGCAAACACACACACACGCCAACAAGTCTCTTTAATGCACTTGTAGGAGTGCAGCCTTTTTGAAAACCACACAGCTGTTTTTAGGCCAAATTACTGTGGTTTACTTTTTAAAAGGGGGGAGGGTTAAAACAAATTTAGAGAATGGTACAACACGGTCACTTAAGAACCTGTACCTAAAAATCAGGTGTTGCTGATAAGGGGTTCATCAGTGTAGCTTCTATAGTAACATTTGGGACATAGGTCCACCTGCACAAAAGAAGCAAATTTGCCTCTACGACTCAAAGTCTTCCTTGATAGATTTTTTCAAAACCACCTAAATCCCTTCTCCTCTGTGAAGGGATGAGTGATCACCATGTAACATGGCACCTAGCATCTATGGATGAGGTTCTAATAATGCTATATTTTCGTCTGAAACCTATTAAAACCTGAAATAAAATATAATGTTCACAACAACAATAAGACAATATGGGCTGGTTTCACAGACACAGATTTAGCCTTGTATCCATCCATCAGAGAGATAGCAGGAACATTAGGAGTGGCCAAATCAAGTTTGGTACACTCTGAGATAAAAAGAAAGAACACCCACGGAAGATAATAGTTGTGGATCACTGTAGTATCTTTTCCGTGGTAAAGAAAAACCTCTTCACAACATTTAGCCAAGTGAAGAACACTCTCCAGGAGGTAGGCATATCATTATCCAAGTCTACCCCAAAGAGAAGACTTCACGAGAGCAAATACAGAGGGTTCATCAGAAGGTGCAAACCATTCATAAGCTTCAAGAATACAAAGGCCAGATTCGACCAAAGAACATTAAAAAAAGCCAGCCCAGTTCTGGAACAGCATTCTTTGGACAGATGAACTAAGATCAACCTGTACCAGAATGAAGGGAAGTATGGAGAAGGCTTGGAACGGCTCATGATCCGAAGCATACCACATCATCAAATCTCGGTTGTTCCATTTGAAATACATTGTGGTGGCGTACAAAGCCAAAATTCTGAAAATCATGTCCAAATACTTCTGGACTTAACTGTACACTCAGGTATATAAGACTAGCTAAATTTAAAAGTGTATTTTTGTTTGATCTTGAGGTGACACTGGTGTTTTGGGAAAAACCTTCTCGCTAGCTCATTGGCTCGTATCGGCCATATTGTATAGCTAGTATGTCAGCGGAGATGGTACCGGAACCAAGACATCACACTCAAAAGACTTGCTCCGCAATGCCAGTTAGTGTTAGTGTCCAACCTAACTGGGACACCCTCCCTGTGTGGCGGAGGCAATAAACAGACTAGAGTGGCCCTGCCTGGATGACAAAAGGCAGACAGGAACACAACCAGTTTTTGCATGTACTAAAATAATCTTTGCTGTGTCTACAGCTGACAGGTACACCCAGGTGACTATGACTGGTCACAATGTATTCAGTTATTAACACGAGTCATTCTTTCTGCCAGTACAGGTACTTCCCATCCGACCAGTCCCAGGTACAAGTTTAACTTCATTGCTGATGTCGTGGAGAAGATTGCACCAGCTGTGGTCCACATCGAACTCTTCCTCAGGTACAGCGAGTGTTTTTGTGTTGGCAGACACAGTTAGATGATCTGCTACAATGCTGGTTGTGTATGTTAAACAGGGGTAGGCAACAACAGTAGATTTAGTCGTACACAATTATAGTAATTGTAAAAAAGTGAATTGTCGACTCTACTGCAAAATTACCACGACTAAGCCAAAAAGGCAATTGCATTTTTAAAGAATAATTTCAAACCTAAGGCATTATCACATAATCTCTTTTTTGTGGGAACACTTACAAACATATTTTCTCAAAGTAATTTAGCTAAATCTATTATGATTTTACATACATTTCTGACATTAAATTTGTATCCCTTGCGTGCTGTTTTTGGCATTACTACTATAATTTTGAAGAAAGTGTTTTGTAAATCAAAGTTAACATTATTCAGACAGGGTAAAACAGACGTAAATGACTGTACCGTAGCAAGGGTGGGGAACCCCAGTCACTCTAAGCCAATGAACACACAGGCCTCACATGTTAACCTGTCTTGACCCCTGGAACCTAGGCATCCTCTGTTCGGTCGGAACGTCCCTCTGTCCAGTGGGTCGGGCTTCGTGATGTCAGAAACCGGTCTGATCGTGACCAACGCCCACGTCGTGTCCAGCACCACCCCAGTCTCTGGACGTCAGCAGCTCAAGGTGCAAATGCAAAATGGCGATGTCTATGAGGCGACTATCAAGGACATTGACAAGAAGTCGGATATCGCCACCATTAAAGTCAACCCAATGGTAAGAGGATGTCATGTCAGACAAAGGACATGTAGCTTTTTTTGCCTTAGGCTTAATGGACTCACATTATCCAGAACAACATTATGACCAGGGCCGGCCTTGGACGTTCTGCTGCCCTAGGCAAGACAAAACTAAATTCAGCCAATCAAGGGTGCCAGAGAGAAGCAGCAAATTGACACACTGAAGAGAGGCAGAAAATTGTTAAAAAGCCGCCTCAAATTAAAATGCTGCCACAGGCAGCTGCATAATCTTGACTAATGGGAGGGCCATATGATGTCATATTTAAATTGGTTTGAAGTGTTTTGGAGCATTTTATAACCATGCCTACACACATTTCCATATTGTATTGTGCAAAATGTGACAAGGGGTTTTCTATGTAATGATACAAAATTGGTTAAATTATGGTTTTGGGAATTAACTAAAATAGCTGAAAAATTCCCAATAAGGCCACAAATCTGTGAACATTCCCTTTAATTTGCCAAATGTTTGATTGATCCCCTGAATGACTGAGGTCATAAATAGTTATAATACATGTAATTTCCTGTTCGGGATAGGATTAATCAGTCCTGACGAAATAGTTTAAGTTAAATATCCATTTTCATCTGGGTGTAGTTGAGTGGTTGTTTAATCTGGCCCAGATGCATGGATCATTACACGGACCGTACCACTTTACAGATATGTATGGTCAGGTCTGCCCTATTATAGAAATGTTTAAAAAATAAAAGTCCCTGAAAGGCTCTAATTCAATGGAACAGCCCACAGGGAGAAAGAGAATGACACGTGAGCATATAGAAATGTAAAATGAACTGTTTCGCGTGAGCAGCAAGAATTACCTGCTGATAGAATTTCGACACTGCATGGTCCATCTTCCATATCTGACTCTCACCATCTGTCTCATAAGCGCATGTTCGTACTTAAACTCCACTCTCGCCCCTCCTTCCATCCTTTTCATTCCATCCCCACCCTTCTAACACTCTCTGCACCCCCTTCTCTTTTGATTCCCTCTTTTACCCTCTCTTTCCATCCTCTCCTCCTTTACAACCCTCCGTCTTCCTCTCTCTTCTCAGAAAAAGCTCCCAGTACTGTTACTAGGCCACTCTGCCGACCTTCGGCCTGGAGAGTTTGTGGTTGCCATCGGCAGCCCTTTCGCGCTCCAGAACACAGTTACCACGGGGATAGTGAGCACTGCCCAAAGAGACGGGAAAGAGCTGGGCATAAGAGACTCTGACATGGATTACATACAGACGGACGCCATCATCAATGTGAGACACTTTTCAATTCAATGGAGTTCATGCTCACCGACCACAGATGGCCATCTCATGCATTAACAAATCTCCTAATCATAGAAATCAATGTGTCCAATTTCTCTAATTGTCATTTTCACCTTTTCTCAGTACGGAAATTCAGGTGGACCTCTCGTTAACTTGGTAAGTGTTTTCAACACTGACTCCCAAAGAGGCATTGTTCATTGTGATATAAAAGCATTGGTGCACCTCCCATGGAGGAATCTCCAACCAACCAATATGGCTGTTGATTTTGTCACATTGCCAGGTTGGCAATATCCATGTTCTGATTAGATCTACTGTATGGAGCCAGCTAAGTTTAATAACCTGTCACCTGCCTTTATTGTCTGCCACCAGGATGGAGAGGTGATCGGTATCAGCAGTGATCCAATTCCTAGTCATAACACTGTGTTCCGTTGTCTGTCTGACTGCCACCAGGACGGGGAAGTGATTGGCATCAACACGCTGAAAGTGGCCGCTGGGATCTCCTTTGCCATCCCCTCTGATAGGATAACTCGCTTCCTCAACGAATCAATGGACAAGCAAAGCAAAGGTAGGCAAGGGTCTTCGGATAGGTTTGCTAGGTCTAAACAGACAGCTATTAGCGGTTAGCATAATCACATTCTCATTCCAAAAAGTCAAATGAAGTATTATCATGTTTCAAAGCAATTTGTTTTCCTTTTTAAGAAGTGAGATCACTAAAGAAACGATTCATCGGAATAAGGATGCTCACCATCACCCCCACGTGAGTCCACAGACATGACACCGCGCAGCACTACAATCACCGATGAGCCTGTTACACTCAAACATTTCAAACTTCTTCTGTAGGTTGGTGGAGGAACTGAAGCAACAGAATCCAGACTTCCCAGATGTCTCAAGCGGAATCTACGTCCATGAAGTGGTGCCTCACTCTCCCGCACAGAAGTACGTCTCCTCCGACGAAACGATTACATTACACGGTGTTACAAAAGCTTAGTTTCCCTGAGAAGGATCAAGACCCATTTGTATTGACATATTACATGAGCAATTTGTTCATTGACATATTGGTCTACATAAAAAACTGCGTATTGTATCACGCGCTTACATACATCTTATATTTTAGCAGTGTCGCATGAAGGCATTGAGGTAAAGCCTCTAACATCTCAAAGTAACGTTCATCCTTATGCGTTGTCTACACAGAGGTGGTATCAGAGACGGTGACATCATTGTGAAGCTGAATGGCCATCCTTTGTTGACCACTGCCGACCTGCAGGAGGCGCTCACGGAGGAGACTGCTCTTTTGCTAGAGGTCAGGAGGGGCAACGACGATCTGCTTTTTAACATCCAGCCGGATGTCATTATGCAGTAACACTGCTGACAATGACTGTTTTTAATCTGAATGCTCTGTAACTGTTACAATGTTACTAAAACGGATGCAGTCGCTGTAAAAAGAGAGGACCTGAGAGAAGTTTCAACATCTGGTTTCCAAAGGGAAACTGATGCTGTATTGAATATGACTGCATGCCTGAAACCCGGATGTTTTTGTTTTCTCAAGATTTTCGCAGAGAGTGAAACGTCACGCCAGCAAGGCCTTTATTAAACTCCAAGCTTTACTTTAGGCATTAACAATGAAACCCATAGCGTGAAACCCGGGAGTCTGAAAAAGTGTAACGAACACACAAATAAACAAATAACAACTTTGGTTGAGAACACTTGACACTGATAAAGTTGCCCCAAGAGAGAGCTAGAGCCAGTTTGGTGTTGGTCCGCCTAATGCTCAAGGTTAGTATTTGAGAGGACAAAAATTATTATAGATCTGTGCCTAAAGGGTAGCTTCTTACTAATCAGGGCCAATATGAACAGTGATTTTTGCTGGAAATAATAGGTAAACGATATAGAAATAGTGACTCTCGCTTGGGAAATTCCCCCAAAAAACAGCCTGTAGCCTGGATGCATTTAGCTAGGAATGAACATTCCTGAACAATGGAACGCCAAGGAAACTGAAACACTTGATTTTTATGTTTGTACAGTACACGTATGTGTTTGAATATCATAAACATGTTTTTATTTTAATTTTGACACACTTTCTAACAAAAGTGTACATTATTTTAGTGTAATAGTTTATTCAAAGATTGTTTCAGTGTCACACTGCTTTAGTAGCCTTTCATCTGTACAGTAGGTGTCATTTTTATACATACAAGCAGCTATGGCTTCAAAGCTGTCTGTTTGAAAACATTCCATAACCAACTGTGAATGTTGTGTTTTTTTAACAGTTATAAGTTAAAAGAAATACCACATTTGGTAAGAAATTGTCAGTTACTCAATTAAAATAAACTTTTTATCAACTGGCATCAAAATGTGTGCAAATGTTTGATTGAATCGCATTTGCAGGATTCTTGCATTAAGAATCCTGCAAATTACCTACCATTAGTAACACTACAATGTGCTTAAGAAACTGTAATTCAGTTGTTAACGTGTTATGAACCTTTTACGGAACTGACTTGTACGAATGACATAAATAAATGTACTTTGCAAACTAAGTTAACCAGCATGACTTCGGAACAGATTGAATGTTCACATTTTTGGATTTCTGTCAAAATGGGAGCCTTTGTTTTTGCTTTTGCCACTTGTAAACATAACATGTATAAAAACATGTAAAACATAAATAAGATCTTCTTACATTGGGCCAGTGACGTGTGTGTGTGTGTGTGTTTTGTGGATGTTTACATGGATATGGTTGATAAGTTAACTAGGAATGTTTACTGCTGCAAGCTGTGAGGAGATATTGTTTCAGTAGAATCAAGGTTTTGTAGCTGCCACACACACAACTCACAAATTCTCACACACTGAAGGCTAACTTTTCCACCCTCCACTGTAAGTAGTCTTAAAGACAGCAGTACTGTTTTGCCCCAGGTCATAAATAAATTGATGTCTAAAATCTTAGGAGGATTGCTGGAATGAAACTGCTGGAGGTTCATAAAGTAATTTACTGGCATGGTAGACGAGACCCATAATCTAGTTGCCAAATAGTGTGTAAAAAGTTTCATGTTTTATTACAAGCCACAAAATACATAAACAACTCCAAATGTAGACAGACTGGATCAAGACGATAAACACGCAAACATGAGAAAAAAATGATATTCTTTCCCTCCCCATCATTGTCCAAAAGACTCATAAAACTCCAGCAGTCCCTTATTTGACCCCTCCTTTCCCAGGATGGGATGTAAAACATTGGGTTAAATCTCTGTTCCAGATACTGCTAAGTCAGCTTTATATCAAAAAATTAAATGTTACCATGAAAAACAAATGTAACAGAGCTCAAACTTATATATCCAAGTAGGTTCTGTTTATTCATTTTTTAAAGTTGGCTCAAAGCATCCTATGATTTATGGGTTCTGGTTAGACTAAAAGTATTTTAGAGTGGGATTTTGTTAAATCTCTTAAAACAATTATTTTTCTACTCTTGAAATTGACTGTGAGACACTTAAGTCATGGTTTATGCATTTTGCTGAGGCACAACCCTGTTGAAATCCTTTATAAATATTATCATCTCCGCTTCACCCTGGCTGAACCTGAATGAATCAACCCAAGTACATGAAAGCCTAGGAATTTGGGGGATGTTGAACCGATCATCTAAGACGATAGAATCTATAGGGAACATGTTTTGTTTTCAGCTCAGTGATTCCAAAAACAATTTCTAGGTAAAATGAGAAATACATTATCTAACTATTCTGATAATGACCAGTAACTGAGCTATGATTTTGCTTCATGTGACCATTGCATACTCACGTGTCCTACTGAAAGAACTAAACATGAAAATAAATTTATAGATAAACTTTAATTAAAGAAACAAATCGCCCTGTTGCCCCAAGCAAAATCTTACTAACATCGTTATAGCAGTTTACTAGCTTCATAATTGCGTTACTCAAATGGACCATGTCCAAAACTAAAAACAGTCTTTCAAATGTACAGTACCTTGCCAATAAACTAACTCAAACAGGTGTTGTCATTTTGCCTGTGTTTTTCTTTGCTGGGGAAAACACTGTTTGCATCCATTAACGGTTTTATTCTGGCTAGCAGTTATAGCAAAACAGATGATGTCATATCAGTAGATTTTTTTGGAGAGAACACTGTAATGATCAGTAAGTACAATTTTTAGTAACCCAGTTTCTGGTGAGCAGTTGTAGCTAGCTTGTGTACGAAGATGGAAGCTTCATCCCATCCTTCTAGTCAGCTGGGTAGGTCAGTTAGCAAAGCTAGGGTTCACTTGAATTCACTGGTTGAACTTTTTTGCGTTGTGAGGTTGCATGGTAACTACAACTTGAATATATACATAATTTACAATATCTGGACATTAGTTTTATTTCAGTTATCTTATCTTTTTTTTTAAATATGTGCCACTATTGCTTGAAGACAGATTTGGCTGCACTGGTTTCAATAGGAAAGGATTGCTTCAATACCTGAGTTGTTTCCACATGCATGAAAACATTATGGGATTTGATCTAGTGTTAATGAATGAATGTATTGACAAGCAAAGCCCCAAACGGAGGTGCATGATAATCCTTTATAAAATATGTTGATTAGAAAACAGATACTCTTTCTTGAAGAGAATAAATCAATGTGAATCTGCTCTATAAATCTCATATTTGATGCCAAAACTGTAGTGTTTCACCCCTATGAACACACCCTTTTGGGTTTGCTGAGTAAGTTAATTGTTACTGTGTTGGTGGTTCTGAGCTACGACCTCATGATATACAGGCCATGGTAATACTACCCTTTCAGCCCAGTTCCTGTAGCTCTTGGAGCTGGGTTTCTGTTTCCAAAACCTAACCTCAAACCTCAGTCTGTGTGGGTAACTGATGAATCCAACATGGCTGGTGGAGCCATGTGATTTAATGTATAGCCCTGTCATGGATATGGGAATCAAATCTCAAACCACGGGTATGAGATTCACATCTTCTGAGCAAATGGTTCTATTGGTTTGATCAACGTTTCTTTGGCAACAACCACTGGAGTACAAGTCTACCATGAGTGTAGGAGCCATTTTCTAGTTGGTGTGTGTGTCTTCCTTTCAGATCAGATGGTGTTTCAATGCACAATAACCGCTGTGTGGCTGAGCAGCGCCTTCACAATCCACAAAGGAAGTTCAAGAGAACTCCAGTATTTAAAGAGGAATACACAGCCTCTCTCAGTGAGGTCATCGAACAAAGGATCTGCTGAGGCAGTGCCAGAGGAACAGCTTATGCGAACTGATGGAAAGGTATGGTATTTACCTCACCATGGGGTTTAACCGGCCTAAGAGGAGAAAAGAGAGTAGTCTTTGATTGTGGAGAAGCTTATAAATGGTACCTTGCTGAATGCAAAACTGCTTAAAGGTCCTGACTTCACCAGCAGCCTCATAGGTCTGCTCATCAGATTCCACCAGGAGCTAATTGATAAAGTGATCTCACGCTACTTCCTGCTGAATATCGGGTGACCATGCCTCTCTTTGGGGATACATCTTCCCCCAGTTTGCAGGCTTTGCAGAACGGCAGAGGTTGATAGGAGACACTGTCGGCCTGAAGTGATTGACAAAATATTGCATTAATTCTATGTAGATGATCTTTTGAAATCAGTGCCCTCAAAGGAGGAAGCAGTACAATTTATGGACGTCACAGCAGCTAGTCAAAGAGGGTTTCATCTCTCCGAATGGGTTATGGATAGTCGTGAGGTGCTATCTTTAATTCCCAGTGAACAAAGATTAAAGGAAATATAGAGCTGAATCTTGCCAGGGACAGGCTTCCAACAGAGAGAGCACTCAGAACGCAGTTGTATATAAAAAGTGACAACTTTACACTTAATGTCCCAATGAATCCACAGACACAAGGAGAGGTATGCTAGTGTCCGTGGTGAGCTCTATTTCCGACCCTCCTGGGTTTTTAGCCCTCTTCATTCAAACTGCTAAACTGATACAACAGGAGCTATGCAGGAGGAATATGAGATGGGATGATACTGTACCAAAGGAATTCTGTGAGCAATGGATTTAATGGGCAACAGATCTCAAACAGATCCCTGACTTAAAGGTCCTGCGATGTATCAAACCTAAGCATTTTGGTACTCCCATACAAGCACAACCACAACATTTTGCAGGTGAAACTGAACAAGGCTACGTAACAGGGAGCTACTTGAGAAAAAATAAATGAAAGTAGGGAAGTTCATGTTGCATTTGTAATGGGGAAAGCAAGAGTGCACTTAAAAAAGAAATTGCAGCTGCTGGTTTCAAAAGTAGATAAAGTAAATAAATCTGAGTGAAAGCTACAAGAGAAACGCTCCATGTTTTGGACTGACAGTCAGTCTGTGCTAAAGTACACAGCCAGTGACCACACACGCTTTCACACGTTCATTGCCCACAGGGTCACAGCTATAGAGAAGCCACAGAGTTGGCACAGTGGAGTTACGTGGACACGAAATCCAATCTTGCAGATGATGCTTCTCGGGGGGGGGGGGGGCACATTGGCTTCTATAGAATATACCCCTCTCTCATATGATGACCTAGAGGTCTAAACATACCGTACTGTCAGCCCTGTATGTGTCACCAGTATAACTGCTACAAACAAACTGATTGCATACTCAAGCAGGACAATTTTGACATTTGGAGCAGCGTGGGTACTGAAACTAAAGGAAACCTTGAGACAGTTGGTACACAAACGGGAGCAATTACAGTCTAATAGGATCACTAGGAACCTGGTCAAGAATATAGACAAGGTCATGAAAGGTGTTAAGAGCACATTAGACGGTCAGGCCAGATCACTGGAAGATCTAAAAACAGATCTAAAAAAATCTCTATTTCCAATGTCCAAAAGCAGTATTTTCAAGAGGAAATGGCAATGTTGCAAAAGGTGACAACCAGAGTAAAGAGGGAGTAGCATTTACAGACTTGACCCAGTTCTGGTGGTCAGTGTGATTAGATTGGGAGGACTTCTGAACAGGGCAGTTCTGCTCGGAAGAGCAAAAGTCTCCCAACATACTCCCAAAGGATGTACATATCTCCAAAATCATCCAAATGCACATGCTATTACTGGACATGGAGGAAGGAACCACATTCTCCTTGAGCTCCGTAAAACGGACCTTGTGGTTAAAAGAGGATGTACGTTTCTGAAGCGATACGGAGAGATTTTTCACCCACATGACTGTGCATATTGAAGTGGCCAACTCACTCGATACGGACTCATGTATCAATGCTTCAGGACATTTCAGTTGCTGAGGGGGGCAGGTTAAACACAGGGTCGGAGAATAGCACTCATTTGGTCGGTGCTGAGAAGCAGCTTAGAGAAGCATCATCTGCTCTGAAGCGAGGCCCAATTCGAAAAGCGCTTTAGGAACAAAACATACCGTGGAGTTTTAATCCAACAGGAGGCGTCCCACCACCGAGGGGTGTGGGAGGGGCATCAGACAGGTGCTCTGCTCTGTACTGAATCAACAATCTTTGGACAAAGAATGTCTTGAGTACTTGTGGCTCTTGCGGGAGCATCAGAAAGTGAACCGGAACTTCCTGTGTGGTGATGTAATCATGGTGCTGGATCCATCTTCAGCAGAGTACTTGAAGTTCTTGGCAGAGTACTTGAAGTTAAAGCAGATTGTAAAGCAGTGTTTCTCAGCCCTGCTCCTGGACCCCCCCCTGCCCTGCTTGTTTTAGATCTCTCCTTGCCCTAGCATAACTGATGTAGCCCATGAAGGACTTGGTAATGAGCTGATCATTTAAATCAGTTGGGACGGAGCAGGGAGGGATCTGAAACATGCAGGGCAGAGTTGTGAAAACACTGTAAAGTATTGGTGTGTTCAGTGAAAATCAAGACGCAAACAAACATGATTGAAAGGCCACTCACAAAGATCTGATAGAGGGTGAAGAGTGAGAATAATGTTGTTTAGGCTGAAATGTAGAAGCTCTTGGGAACACCAAATACATGCACAATGTTCAATACCATTATGATTATTGATGGTGGATATAAATTATTAAATGTTAATAATTGCCGATGTCGTTCTCCAAACACAATTAGGGTCCGGGGATGTAGGATTGTGTGTGTGTGTGTGTTTGTTTTTTTATCGTTGGGGTGTTGTGTGTTTGGTGGATTACAGGTAGTGCAATACCATTTAATGGAAAGCATGGTGGCCTGGGGAGCAACAGCTTACAGTCCCCTCCAAAAGTATTGTATTGGTAAGGCAAATTCCTTTGTTTTTGATGGTCACTGAAGACATGTGGGTTTAAAATCAAAATATGAGTATGAGACAAGTTCAGAATTTCAGCTTTCATTTCCTGGTATTCACATCTAGATGTGTTTAACAACTTAGGACATATCACCATTTACCACAGCATTTATAGGTGAGCAAATGTAATGGAACAAATAATCTTAAAGTAAATAACATTTCATATTTGGTGGCATAACCCTTGCTTGCATAACTGCCTCAAGCCTGCAACCCATCGACATCATTAAACTGTTGCATTCTTTATTTGTGATGTTATTCCAGGCTTTTACTAAAGCTTCTTTCAGTTCTTGTTTCGGGGTGTTTCTTACTTCAGTCTCATCTTAAGGAGGTGAAATGCATGCTCTATTGGGTTAAGGTCAGGTGATTGACTGGACCAGTCTAAAACCTTCCACTTTTTTCCCCTGATGAAGTCTTTTGTTTTGTTGGCAGTGTGCTTTGGGTCATTGTCCTTCTGTATAATTAACTTCCTGATGATTAGTTTCAATCCATTTCTCCGTAAATTGGCCGACAACATTTTTACACTTCTGAATTCATTCTGCTGCTGCCATCATCAGTTACATCATCAATACATATTTATGAGCCTGTTCCGGAAATAGCCATGCATGCCCAAGCCATGACATTATCTCCACCATGCTTCACAGATGAGCTTGTATGCTTCAGATCATAAGCGGATCTTTCTCCACACTTTGGCCTTTCCATCACTTTGTAGAGATTAATCTTGGTCTCATCAGTCCATAAGACTGTTCTGAACTTTTGCGGCTCATCTCTGTACTTCTGTGCAAATTTCAATCTGGCCTTCCTATTCTTACTGCTGATGAGTGGTTTGCTTCTTGTGGTGTGGCCTCTATATTTCTGCTCTCTGAGTCTTCTTCGAACACTGGATTGTGATACCTTCACCCCTGCATTGCGGAGATCATTGGTGATGTCACTTACTGATGTTTTGGGGATTTTCTTCACAGCTCTCACCATATTTCTGTCATCATCTACTGTTGTTTTCCTTGGCCGACCTGTTCGATGTCTGTTGCTCAGTACACCAGTAGTTAATTTTTTTGTAGGAAATTGTAGTCTTTATAGGTTTAAACCAAGGATGGAACCTTAGACTAGTCATGCAGAGCTATTTATTGTTTGAACAATCAACCTAAAAGGCAACACAGGTCAATAAGAAACATCTGTCTGTCACATGTTCCAATACTTTTGCTCACTTGAAAAATGCGTGGGTTCAAACAAAGGGTGGTATGTCCTGAGTTGTTTAACACATCTAGATGTGAATACCAGGAAATTAGAGCACAAATTCTGAACTCTTGTCTCATACTCATCTTTTGATTTCAAACCCAAATGTCTTCAGTAAACAACAAATACAAAGGAATTTGCCTTGCCAATAGTTTTGGAGGGGACTGTATATATGGACAAGACTGGGTAGCTTATTTGTTTGTTTGATTTGTTAGCACCCGCATGTTTGTTGGAAACTGTACCCGGAACTTGTTTTATCTCATTTCAAACAATTACGACAGTAAATACATTTTAAAAAAACTGAAGATCTGGACAAGATCTAGACAAGTAAGCGTCTCGACAAATCCCCCGTCACCCAGGAGTGGCCCTCTACATGAATATAAAACAAAGGATACGTGGGTCACTTTGTTGAGCATAACTTTAAAGCCTTGGTCTAAACTGTGTGATCTTAAGAGTCGGACAGAGTATATTTGAACTATGATTCAAACTGAATCATAATAGGAGGTGACAGCTTACAAAGTACTTCCTTCACATACTGAGAACATTCACGACGTTGACAAAGTATGACAAGAAACATAATATAATCCAATGAGAACCATACTGTTAATTTTGGCATGTCAAACCACAGGCAAAACAAATGAATGTATCACTCCCCTTTTCATTGCACAATCCATCCAATAATTACAGTATAGCACTTTTCATACTTATTGTCATGTTTTTTGACTCTAATGGAAAAAAGGTATAAAATATAATTGAAAGCTGATGGTAAAATGCTAATTTGCTCATACTGGAATTAGGAGAGGGGGTTAAGGCCACAGCTCTTGGCTGGGTTCTATATTGTAATGTGTGTGTGTGTGTGTGTGTGTGTGTGTGTGTGTGTGTGTGTGTGTGTGTGTGTTAGGTCTAACTATTGTAACGTGTGTGTGTGTGTGTTAGGTCTAACTATAATCATTGGGACCAAATGACCCCATGAGTTTTGTAAAACCAGAAAGAAATTGACTCAAAAAGTCGATTTCTTGCTCAGGGTTTAGGTTTAGGGTCAAACTTACAATTCATTTTATAGTTAGAATGGGGGTATCCATAAGGTCCAGGCATTGTTGGTTAAGTTTAGGGTTAAGGTTAGGCATTACACCTAGGTAAGGTTCAAGCATAAATGTTACTTTATTAGGGTTAGGGTTAGAATAGGGTTAGGTTAAGGTTAGGGTAAGGGTTAAGGTTAGGTTTAGGGTTAAGATTAGCGTAAGGGAGCATGCAATTTCTATTTTCTGGTCCCCATGAGGTTATCTGTACAAACTTGTGTGTGTGCGTGCGTGCGTGTGTGAGGGGTGCGTTTGCCATCGTCTGTGGCTGGCCGTAGGTACACTGACAAGGGGGAGAGCATGCAGCGCCACGAAAAGCAACAGTCACATTTACTGGTTTTTGTCTTTACAGAATTCTGAATTGTAATGGTGTGCTGTGAGCAGAGTGAGAGCACTGTTCATGCACATTCCATTTAAAGGGGCACTGTGTGGAATCCTGCCTCTAATGTTCACAAGTCAGAATTTTAACATTGACCCTGCCCTTGCCGAACAAGATGGGAATAGTATGAGCTTCGTGTTTCAGGGTGGGGCAATAGTACTGAGTTTCTGAAGTGAGAATGAGGAGACTACACATCAATACAAAGGACCAGTGAGAATGATTAAATGGGGGACATCTTAAATACATTTGGTTCATCCAAGATAGCTGACTTGTTGAAATCTCTTATTTCCTGTACTAGGACAATACAAATTAATTGGAAGAGCTTGGTAGAGCACTTGCTTGTAAAATGACCATTGGCACCTACACATTTCTGTTGGGTTGGGTTCTTGTTACTACAAATGGCAAGGTTTGACCATTGGCACCTACACATTTCTGTTGGGTTGGGTTCTTGTTACAACAAATGTCAAGGTTTGACCATTGCTTCAGATTTTCTGTCTGCATGAGGTTGGGTTGTTGCAGACAGACATGTGATATTTCTTGTTTCTTCCTTTGCTTCCATGTCTGTACAATCCCTCCTTCCTCTGTCTCGTTTCCTCAACCATGTATGCTCCATAATTCTCTCTCTGTCGCTTTCCCTCCCTTATATATGTCTGCTTTCCCATTAATCTCCTGATTTTCTACCATATATTTCTTGCCTTTATTTGTATAATCTCTTTCACTCCCCCCTCCCCCCTTGTTTGTTCAGTTTGCTCCTACATCACTCAATCTTTTTTCCTTTCCTGTCTCTGTCTCACCCTTCACGTTCACTGACCTCCCTGGGTTACATTCCAGGCATTCATTCTGGAACCCCAGGAGATTCTAGGAGGCCAATTTCTAACTCATTGTTTTTGGGAGGAACAAGTTCATTCTAATGAATTAAAATCCCCATAACTCTATCCAAATTGCCAGGTCAGCAAAAAGTGCCATATTACTGTATTGTCTGTAATATATGCAGGAATTACAGATAATACAGACAATGTAAATATTACTGTAATATTAAGAAAAGCTCATCTTGAAGACAAGTATTAACTTAAAGCATACTGAGCATTCATTAGCCAAGACATGAATGTCTTCTGTTATAGTTATATTCTCTTTGGAAGGTTTTAAATCTCATGGCTTCAATGGAAAAATACAAATTGCAGTGTAAATTTATTTGAATACGTAGCAGATGGGTATTTTGAAGTAGATTCATATGCTGACACACAGGCAGGCAGAAAGAGAGAGAAAGAATGAGAGAACGTAAGAGGAAGGATAAAAACCACTTCACTTGAGGTTGCTTCACGCTTAGTACAAACTGTTGAGTTTGGAAAACTAAATATATATATTTTTAAATGGTGATGCGTGTCCATATGATCTGAATATGCATGCCACAAGGGACTTGTCCAGACTCTGGTCATACATCAGTATGGCCAAAATTACATAGAATTTGACTTGCATTGATTATACATCAGTATGGCCGAAATTACATAGAATTTGACTTGCATTGCCAAAACTGATTACCTAAAATTTGCACTAAAAGGTTGGATCGAAGCTGAATGTCAGAAAAATAACTTGGGAATTAATTCAATGTTTAGCTAATTGACATCCTCTCTGCTGGTAGGGCTAGTGATGTTGACTACAGTATTATTTTATGTTTAGCTAATTGAAGTCCTCTCTGCTAGTCATTTTGACCACAGTACTGGCTCTTAGAGCATATTAACATATTACTGCAACACAGATGATTCTTTCACCTACTCACCCTTGCCTAAAGTTTCTACTCACCTTTCCTGAAATGTTCAGAATTTTTGGATGAAGCAATTATCTCATTCTCTCAGTGCTTTTGGCATTTGCTTTCAACAGTAACACTGTGAACCTGGAGAAATGGACTGAGACGTGTCCACTTAATCTTAATGTCCCTTACTCTGGTAGCCTACTCAGCAGAACTCTATTAGCATCGGATGAGCACACGTCTCGTAATTGTCTTTCTGAGTAGTCTGCTGTTTTATATGTAATCTGTGTGTTTATGTGTTTTTTATGCCAGTAAAGTCTGGTGTTTTGATAGGCTAACTAGTCGGCTAGACTAGGTAGCTGACTAAGGGCTTATTAAAATTACGAAAGAGATGGATTTTTCTCTGTTTGCATAATTTCCATAGCAATTGGGCGTACACTGCCATGTTTGAATTGTGGGGTCATCAATCACGGGGAAATTGAGCAATACTTAATAGGAATGCCATACATTTTCAACACAACTGTCTATGTGGTGCATGCTAACTCAGAAGATGGTGTTTTGAATGATCAAATCAGCAAAATAATCTGTGGTTTCAAGTCTTGAGTATGTCTGTGAAAATGTAACCCTAACCCATAATGTAAACATTTAAGAGAGCATAATAAATATGTTTTTTATGTAGGCTATGTCTAAATATTATTTCACACACACACACACACACACACACACACACACACACACACACAATTCTGTACAGCTAAGCTCATGAGGACCAGAAAATAGAAACTGCATGCTCCCTTGCCCTAATCTTAACCCTAAACCTAACCTAACCTTAACCTCAATAAAGCAACATTTATGCCTAAACCTTACCTAGGTATAATGCCTAACCTTAACCCTAAACTGAACCAACAATGCATGGACCTTAAAGACACCCCAATTCTAACTCAAAAATGAATTGTAAGTTTAACCCTAAACCTAAACCCTGAGCCAGAAATTGACTTTTGCCTCATGGGGACCGGCAAAATGGTCCCCATGAGTCCAATTTCTTGTAATTTCTCTTTACTCATTGGGACATTTGGTCCTCATAAGTATAGTGGGCCTAACACACACACACACACACACACACACGTTCATCAAGTGGATGAATGTGTGCACACACCTGTTGCTTGTTAGTCATTATGTTGTCTATTTAAGTTCCTCTTTTTCACCCACACCTAATGGAACATTGTCTGTTTGCCAGACCTATTAGAAGAAGACACATTGTTGATGAAGACTGATTCTTCGTTTTGTTGTTTTAATTTTTGCCTCTCCTGCTATGCACTGGCTTCCCTTGCACCTCACAGTAGATGGCATGTACTTTCCAAAAACACACCATCCATTTTCTCACAGTACATAGTGTATCCTCGGCTGAATATATTTTCTTCCTCCAAATACCATGGAGAAGTTAGCATTTTCCCTATCTGTCTCCCTGTCTATCATAGATAGGCCTGTTTATATGAGCTGAGAACATAACCTTCATAAATACTGTATGTGCTTTTCTGAAAAGACATTCCAATCCAAACCAAATGTCTTTGGTTTTTTTGGCAAAATAATATGTTCACATTTAATTTGACAGTGTTATACATACAAATATATATATTAAACAACCATAGCAATCAAAATAAGCTCTATATCACATATCATACATGAATTAACTATGAAGATATATAGTTTATCATCTAAAATACATGTTGAGTTATCCAGAATTTACTGTTTCTGAAGTTAGTTGGCATCAATGATCAATTGAATTATCATAGTAAAGAGGCACCAATTATGTACTGATATATAAGAAATACACTCTCATTAGTATCTAAATTCATATGCAGTTTCAAAGCCTTGCACAGCTTCCTAATCCCTCAGCACTATATGAATAATGTTGCAGGATCAGGTAGCTTTCCAGTTTTCAATTAATTAAAATATAGTTAAGAAATCCTTACAATTACCAAGTAACTGAAGGTCATATTTTCTTTAAGGTGATGATGAATGTCAAAAGGCAATCTGGATTCTTACAGGTACATCATAGGAAAATTTACAGAAATCTCTTGGAACAAATGCCGTCATAAAGTGATCTAATGTAGACATATGATACTGTTATGTTCTGCGTGGATGATCCTGGTGTCAAAATCAGGAAGCCAGGGTCTTGTCGGTCTAGAATCCTTATAGCTTGGGTCGGAGGGAACCCACCACAGGCTTATCGGAGGTGAACTCTGCCCACCAGGACGGACGCTCTAGAACCTTGTGCCCCTGCATCACCGTGGACCACAAGTTCTTATAAAGCTAGAACACAGAAGAACATAAAGTGTAGTTACTACGATACAGTGAGGGGAAAAAAGTATTTGTAGATTTTATAGGTTTGCCGACTGACAAAGAAATGATCAGTCGATAATTTTAATGGTAGGTTTATTTGACCAGTGAGAGAAAGAATAACAACAACAATATCCAGAAAAACGCATGTCAAAAATGTCATAAATTGAGTTGCATTTTAATGAGTGAAATAAGTTATCAACCCCTCTGAAAAACATGATTTAGTACTTGGTGGCAAAACCCTTGTTGGCAATCAGAGGTCAGACGTTTCTTGTAGTTGGCCACCAGGTTTGAACACATCTCAGGAGGCATTTTGTCCCACTCCTCTTTGCAGATCTTCTCCAAGTCATTGAGGTTGAGGCTGATGTTTGTTTCTCCACAGATTTTCTATGGAATTAAGGTCTGGAGACTGGCTAAGCCACTCCAGGACCTTAATGTGCTTCTTCTTGAGCTACTCCTTTGTTGCCTTGGCAATGTGTTATGGGAGATTTTCATGCTGGAATACCCATCCACGTCCCACTTTCAATGCACTGGCTGAGGGAAGGAGGTATTCATCCAAGATTTGATGGTACACGGCCCCTTCCATCGTCCCTCTGATGCACAGAAGTTGTCCGGTCCCCATATCAGAAAAATACAGCCAAAGCATGTTTCATCCTCCAAACACGGCGAGTTGAGTTGATGCCAAAGAGCTACATTTTGGTCTCATCTGACCAAAACACTTTCACCAAGTTCTCCTCTGAATCATTCAGATTTTTAACGTCAAAATTAAGACAGACCTGTAAATGTGCTTTCTTGAGCAGGGGTACATTGCAGGCTCTACAGGACTTCAGTCCTTCACAGTGCAGTATGTTACCAATTGTTTTCTTGGTAACTATGTTCCCAACTGCCTTGAGATCATTGACAAGATCCTCCTGTGTAGTTCTGGGCTGATTCCCCACCATTCTCATGATCATTGCAACTCCACAAGGTGAGATCTTGGATCTGGAGCCCCAGGCCGAGCGAGATTGACTGTTCTTTTTAGTTTCTTCCATTTACAAATAATCGCACCAACTGTTGTCACTTTCTCACCAAGCTGCATGGAAATGGCCTTGTAGCCCATTCCAGCCTTGGAATCTTGTCCCTGACATCCTTGAACAGCTCTTTGGTCTTGGCCATGGTGGAGAGAGTTTGGAATCTGATTTATTGATTGCTTCTGTGGACAGGTGTCTTTTATACAGGTAACAAGATGAGATTAGGTGCACTCCCTTCAAGAGTGTGCTCCTAATCTCATCTCGTTACCTGTTTAAAAGACACCTGGGAGCCAGAAATCGTTCTGTTTGAGACGGGATCAAATACCTATTTCACTCATTAAAATGCAAATCAATTCATAACATTTTTTACATGTTTTTTTCTGGATATTGTTGTTACTCTTTCTCTCACTGTTCAAATAAACCTACCATTAAAATTATAGACACATCATTTCTTTGTCAGTGGGCAAACCTACAAAATCAGCAGGGGATTAAGTACTTTTTTCACTCACTGTTTGTGTATACTGTATACATGTGGCTTCTCAACTATAAACCTATATTGTCTCTAGTCTCCATTACTCAAACAGCTCTTCTCAGAAACGCCTGTTTGTTACATCAAAACAATCCTTTTCCAGAATCGGCACTAACCCATCTTTGCTATAAACATAATGCTTTGTTAGCCTGCTTGTGGGTTTAATCTTGTGGTTGGTGTGACTTATTAAATCTGGTTTGTTAGATACGTAATGTGAGGGAATTTAAGGTTACGGCAAATGTCTCTCATAAAAGTGCCTCAACACTGTCTAGTGGCCTATAACAAAGTCCTTCTCTCTATTATCCATGGAGGACAACTGAGAAACACGTTTTATTAGCATTAAACACTTTCTGGGACAGTCCTTGAGTGGTTCAGATCTTATCTAGATGGCCGGAGTTTCTTTGTCACCATTGGTAATCATGAATCTGACAGGGTAGCTATGACATGTGGAGTTCCACAGGGATCATTTCTGGGACCACTTCTGTTCAATCTCTATATGCTACCTCTGGGCCAAATTCTACAGAACAACAACATTAACTACCACAGCTATGCCGATGATACTCAAATATATATGTCTCTCGAACCGTATGACAACAGCTCAATAGACTCTCTGTGTCAATGTATAGAGCACATAAATACCTGGATGAACCAAAATTGCCTACAATT